>LWMK02000306.1:65483-82175 GCA_001693075.2 Taenia saginata | reverse complement strand
TCACTCATAGCAATCATTGAGAAAGGGAATGTGGGGAAGGATGTTGAGGAAGGGGGTGGGGGCCAGTCGCATCATGAGAAGCGTACCGGATGAGCGTCATCAGCTCTCTCCACCATTCAGCTCGCTGTCATGCACACACACACACACACACCCCTTTAACGCTCGCATTCCTTACTCAGAGAAGGTCAGTAACCAAGACCTCCGCTTTGATACCGTCCTCTCCCCACTTAGTGGGTTTCCTATACCACCTCGTCCTCTGAGGAGCGCACGTGCCTTTGTGGTGGTGGACGCTCAATTCGACTAATTCAATCAAACTGCACAGGCTGCGGTGAAGTGCTGAGGTGGGGAACGAAGTCGGACAGAGGAGTGACACGATTTCTTGAGGATTACGGTGCTTGTGAAGCAAATGTGACCTCCACGGTGAATGGACGGGGTGGAGTTAGGCCACCTGTAGGTCATTCATCTCAGTCCCTCCCTTCCTCCCTCCCTCCCTCCCTCCCTCCCTCCTTTTCTTTCTACATACATACTTGCATACTCTTCATTGTCCTGCATTCGTCACAACATTCTCCATCACTTCGCATCAACACTATCATACTTTTTCTCTCTGCTTCAACTCGATTTGAATGCTGATGCAGCTGCAGCTGCTCACTTGAGGTCTGCATTCATCACTGACCAAGGGGAGGTGACATCACTAGCTGCCCATCTCAGCTACCCGTGATGCGTGATTCAATTGGTGCTGGTTATTAGCGCAACCATGGAATGGAAAAAAAGTAAAACTCTTTCCCAAAATAAGGTCGTGAATGTAGTGCATTTAGTGCACATCAGTTTTGGGAGAGCTCGAAGTGGTGCGCAATAACGTACTACTCACTAATGTGGAGAAGGACTGTGATGCAAGTAGCAGCGAAGCGAATGTCTAGCCTCGAGCGATGAGCACACTGTCNAACGTACTACTCACTAATGTGGAGAAGGACTGTGAGGCAAGTAGCAGCGAAGCGAATGTCTAGCCTCGAGCGATGAGCACACTGTCAAACAAGGAAAGTGCCTACTAAGTCTCATCTACTACGCTTATGTCAATAGGTGTGGCATTCTTCATGCTGGAGAATAGGAAGCTCTTAGCCTGGTAACGAAGGTCAACACTTCCTCACTGAGTGGATACATAGCAACGCTGAACGTTGATTCGCTTCTCAACCATGATCCGACATCGTTCCGCACCGATTCCCGTCATCTTTTAGATTGTCTGTTAATTTCGGCCAAATTGTTGGCGGATGTTGAGCACTTGAGGCAGAGATGTGGGCCACCAAGTTAGTGGAAGAAGCAAGTTCACGTGGAGTTATGGGAGAAAGGTAAGGAGGGGGTGCATTTCAGCGGGCTGGTTGGCCCAAATGCTGGCGATTTGCCCAGCCACTTCATCAATGGGCATATACGAAGACCAGAAAGGTTGACCAAGTCTCTCAACGTACGTGTGTCAATGTGGCTGTGGTGTGGTGGAGACTGCGCTCGATTGTGTGTGTGTGTGTGTGGGTGTGGGTGTGGGTGTGGGTGTGGGGGAGGAGGCGGAGGAGGAGGAGGAGGGTGATAGGTCTGAGTGCGAGTGCCTCCCTGATGCAATCCAATCACTCGGCTGACTCATTTAAGAGCAAATAGCAGTGAACGAATGGTGTCGCCTCCCAATCAACTGTTTCTACAATCGAAGTGTCCTTGAAGTAATGGCCAAATAACTAGGAGCGGAGGATCAAGTGAAAGGCTATTCCTATTGTGTGCCATGAGCAGCCAAGTGGATGAGTAATCCTGCGGCTCGTAAACAGCAACGTCTCTGTGGAATCATGTGCAGCTCCAGAATTGTGGTGCAGTCTTCAATCCCTTCAGCACGATACGTGTCAACTTAATAAGCCTTCGGTCCACTTGTAGTGCAGGGTGTCTTGCCAACTACATACAACAAGAGGGAACCCACTTGAATATGGACGGGTATGAAGTAGGTAGCAAAGCATTTTATTTGTCAATCAGCAATCGTTTACTACAGCTACTGGGTTTGTTGAGAGTGAAGGCTGATGGTTGTCACGCCGACCATTGTCCGGAGTTGGGAAGGCTGCATTGGAAATGGACAGTGTGTTAGGCAGACGCAAGCATTGAGTTGTGGTAGTAGAAGTAAGTGAAATGGATAGTAAAGTGTACAGGCTTACGAGAAGGTTCATGCGAGCAGTAGAGCCATGGAAGCTAGAAGGACTGCAGTGGCTAAAGCAGCGGAGGTAGATGCAGCAGTGGTGGTGGTTGTGGGTGTGGTGGAGGAAACTGTTGAATTGGTTGTTGCAGGAGTAAACGTGGAGAGCACCGTTGTAGGCACTGGAGAATAGGGGGCAGGCGTGGTCTTCGTTGTGGTTGTGGGAGTCGTTGCGGGACTCCCAGTTGTGGTAGACGATTTATTCCCTTCAATTTGAAACAACAAATTTACTCTACTGCTTAGTGTAACTCCTACATGTCAACAAACTGCTAACAGAGTCTACTGAAGCATTTTCCACTGCTTCATGAGGCGTGACTGACGCAGATACCTGTAGCAGATTTTATGGCAGAGGAGACTGTAAAATGAGGCTGTGGAATCATTTTAGTGGCAGTACTGAACAGGTGACAGTGCGGGCCTGAATCGTTTAGTCCTGGCTGCTTCGAAGTAATAAATTGGCTTCCGACAAAAGGAGCATAGAGAACTCACATTCCTCCAAAGTTGGTGTAGTTGTTGTCACTGTAGTAGCGCAGACTATGGCAACATCTGTGCCTGCTTCGCCCTTAAGAATGTGCGCACAAGCAGTAACCCAAATGTGGTTTCCCGGCTGCAAACCATAAACAATGTGGGAAAATGCCGAGCCGACGAAAAGAGTTTTTTCCAGATATCCTTTGTCTCCCCATTGGACACTATAGCCAGCGACAAGCCCTTTGGGTTGAGGCGGCTCTTCCCAACTCACGCGCACTTTGTAAGGGTCGACTGCCTCAACACCCACGTTCTGGGGAGCCCTAGGATCTGCACAAATGGAAATGCATTGATAGGTCTGCATTAGTATAGAGGGAGTGGTAAAGCCTCATTTGTCCCAGTGTGGTGTGCTCCCACATGTCCCCATGTGAAGTGAGATGGAAGCACAGTGCTCAAGCATTAAAGGTGAATGTATGAAAGGAGACAAAAGAGATTAGAAAGACCTGCGTCAATTACTCTACTTACTAATGGATCGGGTGAGAAGCCAACGGTGACAGACAATGCGGGTGAGAGAATAAGCCTACTTAGTGGCAACAAGTTGACTTGACCTTGCTAAGGTGGAATGTGACGTGATGTGATGTAATGCTATAGAAGTGAGTGAAAGCAGGTAAGTCATTCCCACCGCACTTTGGCTAATCTAGTGTTGAAAGCACATGCTATGCTGGCCGGATTGACCAATTTCAAACGCCAAATGGTTACGTTTGCGTGTCGATGAAGGAAACGAAAACGAATATGTCTTACCTGCTGCCAGGGTAACACCGCTGTGGAAGAGTGAAGTTGCCAAGAGCATGAGGCAGAGTGGAAGGGACATCTCTCCTGCTCCTCCTCTAGAAAAGACAGAACACGTATTTAGAACCCACACACATGTGTGCTCNTAATCTAGTGTTGAAAGCACATGCTATGCTGGCCGGATTGACCAATTTCAAACGCCAAATGGTTACGTTTGCGTGTCGATGAAGGAAACGAAAACGAATATGTCTTACCTGCTGCCAGGGTAACACCGCTGTGGAAGAGTGAAGTTGCCAAGAGCATGAGGCAGAGTGGAAGGGACATCTCTCCTGCTCCTCCTCTAGAAAAGACAGAACATGTATTTAGAACCCACACACATGTGTGCTTATAAGCATGCAGTCTAGCGATGTAGGCCAATGGAATGGCCTGCTCCTGACCTACAAAGCTAACAGCGCACTCAAAAGCACCCCGTGGAACCACACACAGCATTGGTTGATTTGAGTGATTGTGATGGGCTACTCTGGTGGGGTCGCCTGCTGGCGCAAAATAATCCCCACCCACCACGTCTTTTGGTTGTTTCTCAATTTTATGCGACGAGCTGCGACATCATGTGAACACTGGAAACACCAAAGTAAGCAGTGTTAGGGAGCTAGAAGCAGCGATAGCGAAGCCATCTGTTGCTTTGATTGTAGAATTCGAAACGAAGTCTTTGAATTGCCGCTCGTAGAAGTCGGGGGAGATCGTCACTGTAGAAGAATCGCTCAAATCCATTGAGAAAGTTGCCTGTCCTGCCTGACACCTAGAGATCTTGCACATCTGCCAACGCTTCACTGTGCATTGAGGCGTTTGTGACTGCCTTGTTAAGCACTCTCGCCTCAATTCCAGCTTTCAGGCTCATGGCAGCAGACGGTGATCACGAATGAACGAAAGTTCTCACTTCTGATTTCTCCGTTGAATGTCAAGTCATAGTTGAGCTTCTGATTAACCGAGAGGGCCGGACTAACTTATAGCAAAGCACCCCATCTGCTGCCACAACCCCACTGCACAACAGGTATATTCACCATTCCTCAATACCTCCAGTTCAGTGCCTCCATCAGCAATGTCGGCTATGAGTTCTGTCAAGTGAAGGCATAGAAGTGGCTTAGGGGTGGAAGATCTGCTCTTTTGTCGTCAACCATGAAGACGCCTTCCGATGGTGCAGACGGTGATGGGGCTGTTGATGCTTGCTGGCGTGTATGATGACATGAGCACTGTGTTTGAGTCGACTGCTTCCAATTTGGCATTCCACAAAGCAAGCATATCTACGCAACGTCCGTGTAATGACAATGCATGGATGATTGATGATTTCAGTGGTTACACTTTGTGCTTGCATTCTGCAACAGTGTGATGGACCACCAAATGCTACACTCTTACACACTCAGACCTTTAAAATCACCTACTCCTTGATAATACTTTGACCGACGCATTGAAAAGTGCAAAGGGCAAGGAAGCGAAGTGTCGTAGAGTCACCTGATGCCCTGTGTATCTATTTCCCAAGCTATACGAACACTGCAGTGTCTGGAGACTGGGCATTCGCACCATGCCTATTGTCTCATACCTCTTCTCAACGGTAGTGAGTAGTATGTTCTACCACAATGCTTCACCTCATTACGACATCAGTGCGCACTGAGTGCACTACTTTCGCGAGCTTCCTATCGACAGGAGTCACAAATTGCTTGTTCGGTGGCGGGCACCACGAGTCACCAAGATGTGCAGTTAGCGATATCACCTCCTCCACATCATCAGTGATGAATGCACACCTCAAGTCATCAGCTGCTCTTGCCTCCAAGTTAGGTTGTGGGAGAAAGTTAGAGGTAAAATGGAGTTGAGAAATGGTGGAGAATGTTGTAAAAGCATAGAGGTCAGTAGGTGAGCAGGTGAGAAGAAAACGTAGACACGTGGGCGTGCGTGAACTCAGTGGAGATGCATGTGCAGACAGCATGATGAAATAGCACCCAGAAATCATGCAGTTGGCACCCATGCACTCACAGTTGCATTCATCAATCAAGCACTTCATTCCTTACTGACTCCAACCACCTGTCATTCCTTACTGACTCCAACCACCTGCACCTGCACCTCTCCTTCTAGCATCTTCTCCATTCATCCACCACTCCAGCATTCGTGGACGAGTGGACCATGAACGATGATGGGGTAGGAGTTATGTGAACGGTGAAATACTGGAAGGAGATTACCAGCGAATGAAGTGGATACAGCGCAATTTGGCGAGAAAGGGTGGGGGAGAGGGAGGGAGGGAGGAAGGAAGGGAGGGAGGGAGGAAGGGAGGGGAAGCAGGCAGATGGATGGAGGGATGGATGTGTGGAAATGGGATGCATGATAGGTTGAATGGAGTGGTGGATGGATGCAGGACAATGAAGAGGAGGTCACATATGCTCTACAAGCACCGTAATCCTCAAGAAATCGTGTCACTCCTCACCTCAGCACTTCACCGCAGCCTGTGCAGTTTGATTGAATTTGTCGATATGAGCGACTAACACAATAAAGGCACGTGCGTTCTTCAGAGGACGAGGTGGCAAAGGAAACCCACTAAGTGGGCAGAGGACGGTATCAAAGCGGAGGTCTTGGTTACTGACCTTCTCTGAGTAAGGAATGCGAGCGTTAAAGGGGTGTGTGTGTGTGCATGACATCGAGTTAAATGGTGGAGAGAGAGATTGGATGATGTTAATCTAGTACTTTTGTGGTGATTCGGCTGATCCTAACACCAGGGCGACTACCAGTCCACCTGCCATTGACAACGAGCAATCGAGGTGTGGCAGGGTGGGTCAAGTGAGATGCCGAAAAGAATTTTCGTCCCAAAAGTCGCAGCCAAACGCGCTTCTAAGTAATCGCGTTCTGCGTGAGTGGTGGGGTCTCTCTGCAGAGATGATATTAGAAGCGCAATACCACCCCCCAACACGTTTCAGTCGCTAGCACGATCGGTCCTACATTTGGCGACGACACAAGTCTAGCTAGGCAAAGGTTCCGATTGGCGTTCGTCACTACATGACAAATTTAGTATCGCTCTACTACAATAACATGCATTTTACGTTTGTTGCCGGCTAGTTGTGTAAACGCAGGCGGAAGAAACCACAGAAAGTCTATGAATGCAACGAATGCAATAAATCGGGACTCGTCATGCAGTGTCCACTTATTAACTTCAGTAGCACGCCCCAGGGACCGCAGAGGTCCACAGACGTCGTTAGCTATTGTCAAGTTACTCACACACATGACACATTATGCGAACGATTGACAACACGTTCTCTATAAAGTCAGCATTTTTTTCTTTTATCCAGTAGTCATATTACAGGCAAAAAAAGGGGGCGCACTTAGCTGCCTCCCCCACTCAGCAGCAATGGGGCAAGTGATTTCGCTGGGCTTTGTTTTTCCAACAACTAACTTACCACGGCTTTTCAAGCCCTAAGTATTCACTCTCCATCCACGTACTCACTGCACTCGACTCCCTCAAACTGTTCCACATTCACTGAATCACCCATGCACTCATGCACATTCCAGCCTTCCATCCACCCACCCACCCATGCATCCATGCACTCACCTACGCGCCCACTTAACCATCCTCAACACTTTCATCTTTCAAGTGCCTTTCACCCACCACCTCATCCTTAAGCTGCAAAGACAAAAGCCTTTAGCAATGCGTCAATAGGCGTACACCACTGGATTAAATGCTACGCCCACCATCGACCAAGGCGCATATATTGATGAAAAATAAGGAGATTTGTAATGTGGAAAATAAAGACCATGCACGTCTTCCATGCGCCTTCTCGTCGTGGTTTCAGCTGTGGTTACAAACGCCAGACCAGTCCAAACGAAAGTGAGAGTGACACGCGTGATAGGAAGGAGGCAAGCCATGCGGGAGCAGGTGGTTGGAGTCAGTAAGGAATGAAGTNCTGCCAGTGATGGAGACACTGCCGCATCCATGTTCGCTTGATTGGTTTCCCACATCACACCGCTTGCCAACACATTTGAAGTCTGCCTGTGTGCGTGTGTGGCAGTTGCTCGAGCTGCAGATCTTTCTGGAAGATCTGCTGATTGCAGTGGAAATAGAGCACGAAGCAAGTGGTAGCAACACAAATAATTGCTGTTGGTTAGTTTGAACCCCACCCCACTCTGTGGAGATGAAGGTGAGTTGGAATGGTTGCCTTACCTGACACATATGGGCTGACTTCGTTAAAATTAGGAAAGAAGTTGCACTCTATTTAACATATGTGTGTGTAGGTCGGTCAATTCCGATGTAGTGTCAGTAGTTGACATCAGATCACCCACTGTGAGTAAGCGAAAGGCAGTCTACCTCCTCCTCTTCTTCCTCCTTTTCCCTTCTCCTCCTCCTTTTACTCATAATGCAGTGCAGGGCGCGTCTTGATCGTGTCGTGTTGGCATTATCAACCTCGCCACGTTCAGCTGCGATGGAAATGCGATAGCAAACTTTGACGCTTGCGGAACGTGCCTTCCCACGTTTACCACCCAATAAACTAAGTAACATAATGGTCGGCGGTTCAGTTTGGGGTGTGCTCGCAATGTATTAAAGGAAAGTTATGGGATGGCACTGTCGACGCCCGACGCCAACGGTATTCGCGCCAAGACTATCAAAGGGAAGTCCGCTACAAGAAACGCTTATAAAAACTGCTTTAAATGAATTTGAAATCTAATTACGGCGCAATAGACGCATCTCTTAAAACGCAAGGCTACTTAGGAGCAATGCTTGTAATGCTTTGTTTGTTCGGACTGCCGGTTTGGGTCACTTGGGTGGCCATATTATACCAGCCGGTTGGCTAGACTCTAGGCGGTGCCATCAGCCCACAATCCCTCCGCTTCCAGAATATGTGAGTTTTTCGCTAGCGTAAGCGTCCTTTTACCTTAAAGAATGTCTCAAGAAGCTACATTGGTGGCAGCGGGTAGTAAACCCAAATTTAATGGATTTCTATCCTCCTCCTCCTCCTCCTCCTCACCGCCAGTAGCGAGCTACGGATGAGAGAATCTCCGACATCTCATGACAGAAGGACTGAGATCTACCCTCGTCTCTGGCACATTCTCCGCCCTCGTGTTCTGCAAGAAAGCTATTAACAAGTGAAGCGACACTAGCCGTTAACTGCAAGTCCAGTGGAACTGCCAAGAGGGATCAGCCACGTTGTGGTAAGCTCTTTCTCAGGAAGTCACAGGACGCCACCATCCTAAACAAATCGCCACTGTGAGGAAGATACACTGATTTAGTTTCAATTTTTAGGCGCTATTTACCCCCTCTCCCCTTTATTTGTTCCACCAATTATTTCTTGCTTTCTGATTTATGCTTGCCTTTTTATCTACCTTGTCCGTGCATCCGCTTGTTAAATTAATCACCTGAGTGAGTGTAAGCAGCATCTGATAGAATTAGGTGTCACTTATTGGCACACAATTTTGACGCTTAGTTGTTTTACGTTGCGATGCTGCCGGTCCTTACTTTAAAGTTGTCAGTGCAGTGTGTAAGTGGTTTGGTGTTTGGATAACGACCAAGCATTGGGAAATAGGTTGAAAGCACACAAAGCATTTGGTGCTCACTTGTCAGCTGTCGCAAGCACTTTTATCTAGTCATGGAACGACTTTAGTAGTGTGTTAATGGTTCGCTATTTTGATGACGATGGCTTTTGAGTTATGAGGCCCGATTTGTTGAATGCAGTTGGAAATCTACCAAACACTTCGCTGTCCTCTTTCTTCATCTTTTCTTGTTAAAGATGCTGTGGGCCCTGACTTCGTTGGACGAAAGCTGATTGGCATTGGCCGATGGGCATTTGTTCGGTAAGCATGAAGGCAATACCGAGCAGCACAAAGTGCGAATGGTGCCTTTGTCATTGCTTTTGACGGCTTGGATGGCTAAGTTAGTGGACCCTGTCTCTCTCCAAGTTGGTCTGTACGTGCGCGGATTCCAGTGCGATGCATAAGATTATCTGACATGACGTCGTCTGACAGAATGGGGGATCTGGTGACTGGAGAAGCGTATTCGAATGTCAGCTGATTTGAGCTGGGGAGTGGCGTCAGACAATGGATTGCCCGGCCATTTTGGAATATGCTGCATTGTTGCAATTACGATGAGACTGGGTGAGTTGACTGCGTGACAAGTTCCATTCCCTTTGCTGACATGTGCGTCCAGCTTTGTCTCTTTAATAAATGCTTGCATGGACTTATCACCGAACTCACTTGGATCTGTCAATGTCAAGCTTATGATAATAGACATGTGCAGTGTGATGTGGAAGTGTGTTGTGTGGACAGATGTTGGTGAATGGGGAAGGAATAGGCTTACTTTGTTGCGACATTCACAGAGGAGGCTGGTGTGTCCATTTGGGAGCCAAGCACACCCCTTGTTGAACTATGTAAGTATCCAACTGATTCATTTTCCTAATGGCAAAGTGTGACTCAATTGTTTTGTCGGTGAGTCACTCCTTGAGTGGTGCGGATGCTGCGGGCAAAATGCTCACCTCGAACCTGCAGCCGCCGCCCATAGAGTTTGGTTTTAGCAGTAAGTGGACATCCTCCACAAGCAAGTACATGCGGTTTTTGTTATATTGGGGGGGACAGCGCGTAAATCTATGCGTAAAACAGAGTTGTGGCGGTAGATTCGAGATCGTCGAGATGATAAGTGGCACAGGGTATGTGGTCAACTTCTCTGTGCAGAATGCGGACTGCTAGCAGCAGAAGGGGAGACTGGGGGTTCTTTTTGCATGCTAAGCCACCTCATTGTCAAAAATTGCCGTCCTCTGCCCTCTACACCTCTTCCACGTTTTCACACCAGGAGTTAGCTTTTCTAAGTTAACTCTGTTGATCATGAATTGACCTAATGCCAAAAAATTGACGATGGGATGGAATTGCAGGGACGAAGACCAGGCAAAATTGCTAACCTCCTTCCCGCAGGTTAGAGGGGGCAGCTATGTACTAGTCATTTCAATGCCTGCAAAGTGACGACTTGATTGAAAGCGAATCTGATTTCGTGGATCACATGTTGTCATTTAAACGCTGAGGTGTTGTGGTGTGAGTGAATAACCTGAATACAGCCGCCAACAGCTATCGCCTTCTTCCATCTCCGAAGCGCCCTACTGAAGTTATTAAGTAGACACTACGTGCGGAGTTCTGCTTACCTGCATAATTTGTGCTACTGTGCTTCATGGTTGATTTGCATTTTGTGGTGTACACCAACAACTGCCAACACACCTCAAGATAGCATCGTCTAACGCGTTTTAAGGAAGTAAGTGAACTTAAGAGCCTAGTATTCAAATGTGTAGCGTTTGGCGGTCGACCTCACGAACGCCCACGAGTCCACGTTGGCCTCCTTTGCATTTTTAATTACTGACCTCTATGCTTTCACAGCATTTGTCATCAGCTTCATCTTAATCTCAACTCCTGATTTCCCCTGCCATTTAGCTTGGATATAGATGTGGCTGCCGAAGTGAGGTCTGCGTCCGTCACTGATGAAGAGGCGGTGAAGTTGCTGACTGGCGTGGGGAGGGGTACCTGCAAATAGGATCCCTCACCACGTCTACAATGAGCACGTCAAGGCCTCTGCGTTGATACCTACAATCACTGCAACCGGTGGCTATGAATTCACTCATTTCACCATCACAAGCCCATCTACACGCGTGGTTGTAGTGCTTGAATGAACTTGCATGCAAGTCCGTGCAAATGACACACTCACAATATCGCAGCCAATCCCGAGGGGAGGCAGAAATCGCCAAAAAAGAGGTTGCAGGCGAACACTAGTTTGCGCTGACAGGCGTTCTTACCAGGGAACCTCAAAACAATCACCCAAACGACCCAGTAAGGCGTGTGGTTCCACGGTATGCGTGTGAATGCGCCATTGGCTCCGCTTATTGTGGAGGAGAGATTTCCCTTTCACTCTGCTTCGTATTGCTAGCAACGTCATTCTTGCATGGCGATTTGACACTGGCAGCAAGTGTGATACTTTCTCACACTGTCGAATGACAAATAAAGCGCTAATCATTTCACTTCATTCTCATGGATGCTCAAACGAGTTCCCCCTAGAACTACAAATGGACTACATGTTTAGTTAGCTGAGATCTAGCGTGCAGATGGGATGAAGTCTGCACTACAATTCTGGAGTCACCTTTAAATTCCGAAATGCCTTGCGGTCTGAAGTCGCAGAAACTCTCGTCCACTTCGCCGCATGTGGGCGTGCGATAGGAATCACCGCTCACTTAGTCGTCCGCCCTAGTTGCCTGGTCATTAAGTTAAGGGCACTTTCATTGTCGCAGGACTCACTCCAAGCACGATATCAATCATGCACCGGTAAGAGCGCTTGACTGAGTCAACTGAGTGACTGAATTGCATCAGAAAGGCGCTGTGACTCAGACTCAGACTCAGACCTGACTCCCGCACACACACACACACACATAACACACACACATCCAAGCCCAGTCTACGCAAGCCCACAGCTAGTTGGGCACATGCACGTTTACCGAGTAGGTCATCCTTCCTGGTCCTTGAATCTGCCTATTAATGAAATGGCTGAGGAATCGCTAGCATTGGGTCCACTCACTCGCCACAGCCCTCTCCCACGTCCTCAACATCCTCCGATAAATTTGTTGAAATTAAGGGACAAAACAGGAAGTCCCAGGAACCGGTTTGAATGGATATCTGGGCATGATTTGAATGGATATCTGGGCATGGGTGAGATGCGAATCGACACCGAGTTTAGGCATGTAACAACTCAGCTAGGGGACATCATTCTTTCGATACTGGTCCACAAAAGCCTAAAGGCCTCATGTTGCAATGTCTTATTGCCAAAGGACTACGTCTTGATGCAATTCCAAAACAACAAGCTCACTTCAGTGTGCATTTTACGCCTACATGACACCAAACTGCTGACAGAGCATAATGGGGCACTTTGGACTGCCCCATCAGACAGGTCTGACGTAAATCCCTGAGTCAACTTCGTGGCAGAGAATGCTGCAAAGTGAAGCTGTGTAATCATTTTAGTAGTTGTAATAGTAGTATTAGTAAAGGTGTGCCTTGATAGTCTTGATTTTAACTGGTCCTGTTTACTTAGAAGTAATAGTTCAGCCTTCGACATAACGAGCATGGCGGACTCACCTCCTTCCTTGCTTGCTGTAGTCAGCCTCACTTCATCACTGCAGGCTGTGCCTCCAAATCTACCTGGTGCATCCATTCTAATGTAGGCACATACAGTGGCAGAAGCGGACCTTATTCCCCTCGTTTCAGTGAAGGTATATGCTGTTCTTAATCCGATGCTGAAAGCACTGTTTATTGAAGCATCGTTGACTGTACAACAGACACTGTAGTTAGTGATGTATTTGCCGAGTTGAGATGGCGGTTCCCAACGCACAAGCACTTGGTGAGCGTTGGTTAATACAATTATCACGTTCTGGGGAGCTTCAGGTCCTGCCAAAATGGAAATGCACAACTTTGTCTGCATTAGTATGAAAGAGGACGATGAGGATTCACTAGCCCCAGTGTTCGCTATCGTGTCTTCCTACGAATTGCGATGCAGGCATCATGCACAAGCATCAGGATGAATGCACAAAAGCTGATGAGGAGTAGTTTGCAAGACCTGCATCTCTTACTTCACTAACTAGTTGATGGGATGAAACGCTAGGAGGTGTTGGATGATGCAAAGAAATGAATGGATCTGCTGAGTGGCACCAAGTGATTTGACAGTGACAAGATGGATTGCAAGGTTATGTGATGTGAAATGATGTGATGCGATGCGATACAAACATGTGGGAGCAGATAAATAATTCCCCCAAGTTATGCGCCATATTCTGTTTGTCAAGTGCTTATAGTTAAGTGGCGAATAAAGTAAAGTATGAGAAGGCGTCTTACCTCCAACTGATAGGCTATCGCTATGCATGAATAAAGTTGACAACAGCATGAAGCAGAGTGAAAGGGACATCTCTCCTGCCCCTCCTCTGGAAAAGACAGAACTTGTACTTACAACCCACACACATGTGTGCTTATAAGCATGCAGTCCAGTGGTGTGAGCCAATGGAATGTCCCACTGCTGACCTACGAAGCAACTAGCGCATTCACAGGCACGCCGTGGAACTACGCACACCAGTGGGTCGTTTACGCAAGTGTGTTGGGGATCTCTGGTGCAAGACGGCCCTCAAATTCAACCACTTTTTTCAGTTTCTGTCACTTGATTTGATCAGCTGCGTAGTTTCTGTCACTTGATTTGATCAGCTGCGAAGTTGGGAGCACTGGACCTGCGAAAGTAGTAAATAGAGATGGAGCGTTGAAATGAGTGCATGCAAATCCACTAGTTGTGGTAAATGTAGGATTCGACGTAGAGGCTTTGACGCGCTCACTACAAACGTGGCAAAAGCTCCTCATTACAGACACTCCTTTTCACTCCATCTGGAAAACTGCATGTCCTGATAGACGGCTTCAAATTCGGCAGAAGTGCCAACTCTTCACTGTGCATAGTGTGGCCCTTATGACTACTGTATTAGGGTCTCATGTCACGTATCCAGGGCTTGCCACCCAACTGACTAACTCAATTACGGAACATATGGTAGCAGGATTTGGTGTGGGCTAGAAAAATGTAGTAAAAGAAGTTAGGTGTTGGAACTGTCGACGTCGGAGTTGGTCGTTCGAGGACGATGAGATGACATACGGCTACAAAACATGTCCACCAAAACTACTTTTGATGGCTTCCAAAAGCCAACTTTGTCACAGCAAACGTATCTTTTGTGCCACTAGAAACAACTGCATAGCAGTCCTAAACAACTCCAGGCATTATTTGTACTCGAGGATCAGTCCCATTAATAAGTCCCTGCTTTCAAATTTGTGCCTACTCATTGATCTAGTTTGTCCAAACACATACTTGAAAAGTAAACGCCTGGGTAATTAGGTCTAGCATCTCGTAAAATTCGGTGTTGTTTACTAGCGCAAAAATTTAACGCTCATTTGTTTTACGGTGCAGTGCTGGAAACAAGTGATGCAAATTCACCAATGGAGTGCGTAAGTGGTGTGCTCTTTGCATCTCCATTAATCTTTGGAAAATAGGTTGATAAAACACGAAACACTTGGTGCTCATCTATCAGCTGTCATCAGCAAGTTCCTTCACTTGTCGAACTGCCCCTTTTTTGTACACAATCACTCGCTAAAGTGGACGCAAGAGCTAAGTGGGAATACTGTTAGGGCACTTTTTGGTTCCTATGCATAACCAGGTATTTGCTTCGCTGCACGACACTCTTAGCGAGTAAGTAAGGTTGTTTTGGTAGTGCGCTGAATGGTTTATTGTTATAGTGCTGATGAATTTTCTGTAATGCGGCCTAGTTTCTAGGGAAGATTTGTGACCCTTCCTAAGCACTCGGTATCCACTCTTTTTACTTTCGCTGCTATGTACTTATTCTACTTTTGCATACTGGTTTACCCATTTCCTATATGCAGTCGCTTGTTGAAATCAACTCTTAAGAAAGACTGCAGTTAGAGTTAGGACGCTGGTTTCCGAGTACAATACGTAGTCACGTTTATTTTTTAATTGTGCAGTGCTCCAAGTGGTTGATTGGAATCGCTGTGCTAGTGCATTGAGTACTTCGTTGTTTTGATGACGATGGGTTTTGATTGATGGGGTCTTGTTCGTTGAGTGCAGTTAAAATCTACCAAACGCTTCGCTCCCCTTCTCCTTCTTTCGCCTTCTTCCTGCTAGAGGTGTTGTGGACCCTAATTTCGTTCAAAGAAAGTTAATTATGATCGACCGGCGGAGCATTTGTTCGTTAAGCACGGAGGGAATACCGAGCATTACTTTGGGTGGTTCGGATGGCTGGTTTATTGTACCTTGCCTCTCCCCATGTTGGGCTGTACGTACGCAGACGTTGATGTGATGCACGAGGTTATCAGCTGCTACGACATTGCATGTTATNTTTATTGTACCTTGTCTCTCCCCAAGTTGGACTGCACGTACGCAGACTCTGATATGGTGCACGACGTTATCTGCTGCTACGACATTGTCCGTTAGGATGGCTGATCTGGAGACTGGAGAAGCGTGATCGAATGTGCGCCGATTTGATGTGCGCAAGTGCGTGAGGCAACGGACTGCATTTTGTGGTGCAGCTCAACAACTTCCTGGTCACATTGGAACACGTCGTATTGTTGCAGTTATGATGAGACTGGGTGAGTTAACTGCGTGACAAGTTTTGTTCCCTTTCCTGATATTCCTGATGAAGAGGTAGTTGGAAGTGTTGTGCCTCCGGCCTTGTGCCACCAATCAGTGCTTGCAAAGAATTTTCACCTACCTTAGTTGGAGTTGTTAATGTCGAGTCTGTTAGATAGACACATGGAGTGTGATGTGGAGGGCCTTTCCATTGACGGATGCTAGTGAAATGGCGTGTCCATTTGCCAGCAAAGTGCATGCCACATCGGACTTTGTATGTTCCCAACTTGATTATTTTGCGAATGGCAAGATGTGACTCTCAAGTGGTTTGTCAATCAGCCACACATTTAATTGGTGTTGATGCTGCGGACGAAGTGCTTGCCTTGGATTTGTAGGTGTCTGTGGGGCTTCGTTATGGTAGGAAGGTGGCATCCTTCACAAGTGCATGCGGCTTTGCTTCGTGTGGGTGAATAATGCACAAATTAGTGCGAAAACGGTTGTCAAATCAACAAACTTACCATGGGCACTGCACCTAGGGGCAGCTGCGATGTGAGAAATGTGGAACAGATGCTGTGGCTGCCAGGTGAAGTGCGTTTGTGGAAGGATGAGTGACGCGTTGGGCGAGCGTGTGTTGCCTTGACGTGGGGAGTGGAAGAGGATGGAGGGTGGGTTAGACATCCACGTAGGGGTGAGGCTGTCTGGCACTTGCGCTACTTGAGGCTCGATAAATGCGAAGTAGGACCAACTTCACAAACGGATGAAATGCCGATGGAAGGAGAGAGAAGGAGGAAGGGAGGAGTGTGCTGTCAGGAAGGTGGATGATGGCGTCAATTACCAAATCACAAGGTAGTCGTCCATGCTCTTCCTCAGTGGGGAGCGGGTCGCGAGTAGAAAGGTGTGTGGGACCAGTCGGTCTAATGCTGGCGTTGATTTCGCACTTCCATCAGTAGAAATCATGGAGGAGTTGTTGCAAACCTAGTGGTGGAGGTGACCAGGAAGAAGAGCGATTTGGTCGTCATGGGCTCTTTGGAGGACTGTGTGAAGAATTGCTAATGTCTACTTGGATGGAGAG
>LWMK02000306.1:40706-63423 GCA_001693075.2 Taenia saginata | reverse complement strand
CACACACACACACACACACACACACACACACACACACGGAGGATGCTGCTGATTGGTCTTCTGTGCTGACTAGCGGTGTGCCACATTCCTCCTCCAAGTCAAGGTACCACATAGAGCAAATCCTCTAGCCCCTCGAGGTTGGGTCAGCTTCCAGCCGCAGGATCAAATAATTCACACTCACATCCAAGGTGCCAATGGAAAGTTGTGCAGTTTGCGTAGTTGAGTAGTGAATTAAAATAGGGACCCACTTTCTCATCCACTTCCTCCTCCTAGTCGGCTGCGAGATGAGGAGCACTATGTATGCCATCAAACTCTCCTTCTATCCACATTTTTTAGGCAAAACTGTAGTAGAGGAAGGCTCCCTCGCGAAACCTTCGACCATTTGGGGGAAGGGGCATCGATTCCGTTTTTCAAGGTAGAAGAACATTGGTGCAGGGAATGATGTGACATGCCAGCAAATCAGACCACCACCAACAACACCAGTCGCCTTGTGGAAGTCAATATTGAAGATGCATAGTGGCACATCTTCCACACGATGACGGGGGAAGACTTAGGCGTTGTTGCAGCCGCTACGCTACGGTGATTGTTGTAACTGTGACGATGGATACTTTGATGCTGACTAAGTCGTGTAGGCGATGTTGACGATGCGTTTTGGTACATCTTCCGCACAATAGCTTGGCAAGACTGAGAGAAAGGGCCTAGGCAATGTGGCAGTTGCTACACCTGGGGTGATTGCTCTAACTGTGAGGATGGGGCTGTTGATGTGGTCCGGGTCAATGTCAGTCGATCTAACTCTTTCTCCATTATCAAGAATCCAGCTTTCATTAGGTCATTTCTTCCCCACATATAAATTTTGCCCTTTGGAATGTTTCGAGACTTGCCTTTCGTGCTGGTCATTTGAGTTAGTGCTCGATGTCTTCTAAGTGCACCTGCCATTTGACAGGCCTACCTTCAACACGCTTTTGCGCATCGTTTGCAATGTCTTCAATGCACTCACCATCCTCCTCTGTCAGCTCACCTGCATCCGCATACACCACGAAGCGTACCACTGAAGTCACACAGTAAAAACTTAATGACGTGTTCCGATCCCTTGTGCAAGTTGTTTCTATATGCTTGCTGTCGTTTCTCCTTCTATTGCCTCCCCAATCAACTTCAGCATCGCTTCCGCTGATTTAGTTTGAGTCGGACAGCAAAGCGAAAATCACTTGACCACAGCCTCCAAAGTAAGCGCCGGTGATAACACGGCGGTGGCGACCGACCCCTTGTGGGAAGGCCTGAGGCAAAGGAGAAGGACGCAAAGTGGGTGAAGGCAGTGCGCCACCCATAGGGAGGCTTCTCTGTCCTGAACAAGGGCGAAAATGCCTCCCTTATATGAGCTGCCAAACAAATATCGGTAGTCAAAACATGTTGGCAATTGGGGCATCAGCCTACTTCCGCCACAGTTGCGTCTGTAAAGGACATGGAATAGAATGAAGAGTTGATGACAGTGAAGAAGTGTCAGGAAGGTTTCGGAAAGGCACAGGAACGCTCAAAGCAGAGCTGATCCTAAAGGACAAGAGGAATTGCTGACAGCGGTGGTGTCACATCGCATCAGGCACGCGCAAGCACTTATAAACAAACACAAACATGCAGACTTCAAATGTGTTGGCAAGTGGTGTACTGTCGGAGGCCAAGCAAGCAAGCAAGCAAGCAAGCGAACATGGATACGGCAGTGTCTCCATCACTGTGATGGCAGGCGAGTGTGCAAGACCTCACATTTCACCCACTTGACGTCTGCACGTCGGCAATCAAGACGCTCACTTTGCATTCTTCATTCCCTCCATATCCTGTCTTTGCAACTCGACTGCATGCAAGCCCACTCACACAAGCACCCATCTATTCAACTCGTGTTGGGCGCTCTTGGCATAAACACATTGCTTTACTCCAAGTAATGTCAGTCAACAGATGAATGAAGTGGGACACATAGTGCCGTCGACCTGGGCACCTAGTGCTGGCTAGTAGTACAAACAGTGGGAGAGGAATCCACATGCAGCATGTAGACACAGGGCAAACAAGCAATGGTAGCTCGTCACATAGTGACTACTTAATGGCTTAAGCAGCAATCGTCCACTAGCCATCCCTAGTGATCTGTATAAGAAGGCTAATGGGCACTAAATTAACTGATGACAATGACTATCACAGGCCACCTACGCGCGTCACCAAGTGTAGGACCGATCTTGCTAGAGACTGCAGAAAGAACCTACCACTCATGCAGAACGCGATTACTTCGGAGCGCGTTTTGCCGCAACTATTGGGACAAATCCTCTTCTGGGCACCATGTTTGCTCCACCCTCCCACATCGCTATTGCTCGGGGTCAGTCGAATCACCACAAGCGTACTAGGTTAGCATCATCCGCTCTTTCTCTCCACCATTCAGCTCGCTGTCATGCACACACACACACACACACACACCTCCGTTTAACGATCACCTTCCTTACTCAGAGAAGGTCAGTGACAGAGACATCCGCTTTGATATCGTCCTCTCCCCACTTAGTGGGTTTCCTTTGCCACCTCGTCCTCTGATGAGCACACGTGCCTTTAATGTGGTGGAAGCTCATATCGACCAATTCAATCAAACTGCATAGGCTGCGGTGAAGTGTTGAGGTATGGAACGAATTCCGACAGAGGAATGGCACAATTTCTTGAAGATGACGGTGCTTGTGAAGCGAATGCGACCTCCACGGTGAGTGGACAAAGTGGAGTTAGACCATTTGTAGGTCCTCCATCTCAGTCCCTCCCTTCCTCCCTACATGCCTCCTCTTTTTTGTCCTGCATACATCCACCACTCCCTAAAACCTCTCATGCATCTCCCCATCCATCTGCTTAACCTTCTCCCAAACCCCACCCTTTATCGCCAAATTACACTATATTGACTCCATTCGCCGGTATCGACTAACAGTAAATCACCGATTACAGAACTCCTTCCCCACCATCCTTCATAGTCCACTTGTCCACGAGTGCTGCAATGGTGGATGAATGATGGAGAGACTAGAAGGAGAAGTGGAGGTGCAAGCGGTTGGAGTCAGAGAGGAATGAGGTGGTTGTGTGATGAATGCAACGGTTAGTGCATGGGTGCCAACTACATGATTTCTGGGTGCTAATTCATCATGCTGCCTGCGCATGCATCTCAACTGAGTTCACGCGCGCCCACGTGTCTACGTTTTCTTCTCGCATGCTCACCTACTGACCTCTATGCTTTCACAACATTCTCCACCATTTCTCAACTCCACCTCTTACTACTTACTTTGGATGCATGAGCAGCTGCTCACTTGAGGTGTGCATTCATCACTGATGTAGAGGAGGTGATATCGCTAACTGCTCATCTTGGTGACTCGTGGTGTCTGCCACCGAACAAGCAGTTGGTGACTCCTGCCGATAAGAAGCTCGCGAAAGTAGTGCACTCAGTGCGCACTGATGTCGTAATGCGGTGAATCAGTGCGGTGGAACATACTACTCACTACCGTTGGAAGAGGTATGAGACAATTGGCATGGTGCGAATGCCCAGTCTCCTGACACTGCGCTTCGCTTCCCTACCTTTTGCACTTTTAAGTGCTTTGTTCAAAGCATTATCAAAAAGTGGGTGATTTTAAAGGTCTTAGTATGCAGAAGTGCAGCATTTGGTGGTCCACCTCACTGCTGGTGAATGTGAGCACAAAGCGTAGCCACTGAAATCATCAATCATCCATGCATTGGCATTACATGTACGTTGCGTAGATTTAGGTGCTTTGCGGAATGCCAAAGTGGAAGCAGTCGACAACTCAAACACAGTGCTCAAGTCATGATACTCGCCAGCTCAGACCAACAGTCCAGCCCCATCACCGTCTGCACCATCGGAAGGCGTCTTCATGGTTGACGACAAAAGAGCAGATCTTCCACCCCTAAGCCACTTCTATGCCTTCACTTGACAGAACTCATAGCCGACATTGCTGATGGAGGCACTGAACTGGAGGTATTGAGGAATGGTGAATATACCTGTTGTGCAGTGGGGTTGTGGCAGCAGATGGGGTGCTTTGCTATAAGTTAGTCCGGCCCTCTCGGTTAATCAGAAGCTCAACTATGACTTGACATTCAACGGAGAAATCAGAAGTGAGAACTTTCGTTCATTCGTGATCACCGTCTGCTGCCATGAGCCTGAAAGCTGGAATTGAGGCGAGAGTGCTTAACAAGGCAGTCACAAACGCCTCAATGCACAGTGAAGAGTTGGCAGATGTGCAAGATCTCTAGGTGTCAGGCAGGACAGGCAACTTTCTCAATGGATTTGAGCGATTCTTCTACAGTGACGATCTCCCCCGACTTCTACGAGCGGCAATTCAAAGACTCCGTATCGAAGTCGACAATCAAAGCAACAGATGGCTTCGCTATCGCTGCTTCTAGCTCCCTAACACTGCTTACTTTGGTGTTTCCAGTGTTCACATGATGTCGCAGCTCGTCGCATAAAATAGAGAAACAACCAAAAGACGTGGTGGGTGGGGATTATTTTGCGCCAGCAGGCGACCCCACCAGAGTAGCCCAACACAATCACTCAAATCAACCAATGCTGTGTGTGGTTCCACGGGGTGCTTGTGAGTGCGCTGCTTGCTTCGTGGGTCAGGAGCAGGCCATTCCATTGGCCTACATCACTACACCGCATGCTTATAAGCACACATGTGTGTGGGTTGTGAGGAGAAGTTCTGTCTTTCCTAGAGGAGTAGCGATGTCCCTTCCACTCTGCTTCACGCTGTTGGCAACTTCACTCTTCCATGGTGGTTTCGCCCAGACAGCAGGTAAGACATATTCGTTTTCGTTTCTTTCATCGACACGCAAACGTAACCATTTGGCGTTTGAAATTAGTCAATCCGACCAGCCTAACATGCGTTTTTCAACACTGGAATAGCCAAAGTGTGGTGGGAATGACTTACCTGCTTCCACTCCCTTGCATGGCATTGCATCACATCACGTCACATTCCACCTTAGCAAGGTCAAGTCAACTTGTTGCCACTAAGTAGGATTATTCTCTCACCTACATTGGCTGGCACCTTTCAACTTCTCACCTGATCCATTAGTAGGTTTAGTATTTAACGCAGGTCTTTCAAACCTCCCATTGTCANGGAGGCTGGACTGTCGCTTCGCGGCATGGCCTTCGCTCCACGCTACTTGCCTCTTTGGCCTGCTAAGCAGCAGTGAGTGGTGCGTGCGTCCACACCACTTCAGCCCATTACGACATCAAAGGCGCCACAGAGCGTCACGTCCGATGTGCTGGCAATCAACATCAAACCATCCACTGATGAATGCTGGGCCCAAGTCACCAGCTGTATCTACATGCATCTTAAATTGCAAGTAAATTTGATGTGTGAGGTGAAGGTGAGAAATGATGGAGAATGCCGTGAAAGCATGGAGGTCATCAGGTGAGCGTGTGAATAGGCCAACGCATGTACTTATAAGCCACATCACCCCTCTACGCAACGTCGCATCACAAGTAGTTGCGTGTGCATATGCCGACGTGGCCTGTGAAATTGAACTCCTAGACATGCTTCACTGCCTTGGGAGCACTTTTTGGGGTGTAAACAACGCTAGAGGCTCTATTCTGTTCGTTAAATTGTGCGTGAAGTAAGCTTTTCTGCAATTAAATATTACCTCAAATGCCCACCTTCTCTGCTTCATAGAGGAGTCTTCAAGATGGACTTTTTCTCATAACTTTACATAAATTTTTAAATGCGTTCTACTTTTGGAAATCAGTTTTGACTGCAAACCGAGCAATGCTTTCCGTTTGACCGATTTGCTGATGATTGCCATTTCAGCCTGTCTTGCGCCCACAAACAGCGACAAACAGCCTCTAGGTCAGCTACTTTTTCTTTACTACGCTATGAGGCTCCATATTCTCTACTGAGCAGAATGGAAATCACTGCCATTGCATAGAGATCATCCTGTGTTGAATGCAGACCTCAAGTCGGTAGCCACATCACCTTGCAAGTTGTGTTAGAGGAGAAAGTAAGAAGTGGGATGATGAAGATGAGAAATTATGGATGGTTAGTATGCTTGACTGCCTCCATCCATGGCGCCCAGAAGTCATGCAGTTGGTACTCCATCCATCCATCCATCCATCCATCCATCCATCCATCCATCCATCCATCCATCCATCCATCCATCCATCCATCCATCCATCCATCCATCCATCCATCCATCCATCCATCCATCCATCCATCCATCCATCCATCCATCCATCCATCCATCCATCCATCCATCCATCCATCCATCCATCCATCCATCCATCCATCCATCCATCCATCCATCCATCCATCCATCCATCCATCCATCCATCCATCCATCCATCCATCCATCCATCCATCCATCCATCCATCCATCCATCCATCCATCCATCCATCCATCCATCCATCCATCCATCCATCCATCCATCCATCCATCCATCCATCCATCCATCCATCCATCCATCCATCCATCCATCCATCCATCCATCCATGCAACTCCTATTTTCTAATCCTTCTTTGCGTCCACTCACCCATTATCTCCCCGTTCCTCCCATTCACCATTCCAATGCCTTCCCTTCCCCCCACCACTTCTTCCATGGCACCACTTACTTGAGCACAACTGACCCTTCCGCCAAGCTCTACCGCACCGTCCAGTGCATCCACAGATACCATGTGGCCAGATGTACTTCTTCCGGTGACATTTTCCACCCACCATCGGACAAGGCTTTCTATCTGGAGGATGATGATGCGTAATGTCAAAAGTACTAACCAGAATTTGGAAAGTGAAGACTACACAGCATCTTGCTGTCGTCGTACTCGTTGCTCATCAGTAAGCTCAAACGACAGGGTAGTTAAGTGGAGGAAGGACATGTGCACGTGGAAGGCGTGAAAGAAGACGAAGGAGGTGAATAAGGAAGCATGATGGAAGAGGATCACGTGCGCCTGGAATGCATAAGGAATGCGAAGAGAAGAGTAGGAGAGACAAGAAGAGGAAGGGACACCTGTGTTTGGAGGACAAGAGGCGAATAGATAAAGGTGGTGGCGGCAATAAGATGTAGGTGCATTTAATGTGACAAAATTCGACTTAGAAGTCATTATAAAGTAGTTTTGGTAGACATTTTGGGCAGCGGTTTGTCATTTGGTAGTCTTCGCGCGACTATCTCTGACGCTGACAGTGCCACCTCAAACTTTCTTGTGCTACGCTACCAACCCACTTTGAAGTTAACGGCCACAAATTTAGTTAGTTTGCCGGAACCGTAAATGCCTGGGAAGGCACGTTTTGCTAGGATTTGGAGTTTGGCGAGGGCAGCAATTCTAAGTCCGCAAGATTTAGAGGTGTCTTGCAGAATAGTAGACATAAAAGGTGGGAAATGTGGTGGAGGATGAGGGGGGAGAGGCAGAAGAGGGATGGGAAGAGGTGGTATTATAGAATGAACCAAGCTTTGTGTATTCTCCCCTCCTTCCCTCCCGCCTACTTGGCATACATACTCCCTCACTAAAATAGTTAGTTAGTTAGTTAGTTAGTTAGTTAGTTAGTTAGTTAGTTAGTTAGTTAGTTAGTTAGTTAGGGGCATTCTATACACTTAGCGATAGAGATCTCATTAAAAATCGCACTCTTCACACGTACGATTAGCATTTGCTAACTGTGACCTCGTCCACCGCGTCATCTGCGCGCATTTCCACAGTAAATGCAACGTCTTCTCTAAGCTTGTGTGCTTCGTCCTTGTCTTCGTCTTCAAGCCCTTGCAGCAGATGAATTGTCCGTGAGTATAAGCCCTGAGGATTGCTTGGGAGGCTCTTACATTCATTGTCGACTTCATCGGTCTCCAATGCGTGCTACTGAAATCATTAAGTAGGCAGTGCATAGCGGTTTCCGAGTTATTGTGTGGATCGTGTTGGTGTGCTTTCTGCGGTTTCTTCTCCCCTTACTTGTGTTTTGGCCACCAACGGTTGCCGATGCCTCCGCACGTAAATGTTTCACTTCCATCACCTCTCAGTTGACATTATTTTGGGTCGAGTAATGTGTTTAGTTTAACATCGCTTTAAACGAATTTACTAAATCCGTCTTTGTGAAATGGACTTGCATCCAGTCGAGTTGCAAAGACGGGGCACCAAGGGGTGAAGAATGCAATGTGGGTGTCTCCATAGTCGGCGCGCATGCGTCAAGTAGGCGAAATGTGAGGTTGGACACACGCGCCTCTCAGTCTAGTGATGGAGACACTGCCGCATCCAGTTTCGCTTGATTGGCTTACCAAATTACACCGCTTGCTAACACATTCGAAGTCTGCCTGCGTGTGTGTGGCAGTTGCTCGAACTGCAGAACTTTCTGGAAGATCTGCTGATTACGGTGGAAATAGAGCACGAAGCATGTGGTAGCAACACAAATAATTGCTGTTGGTTGGTTTGAACCCCACCCTACTCTGTAGAGACGAAGGTCAGTTGGAATGGTTGCCTTGCCTGACACATATGGGCTGACTTCGTTAAATTTAGGAAATAAGTCACACTCTATTCACTGTATGTGTGTAGGTCGTTCAATTCCGATGTAGTGCCAGTGGTTGATACCAGATCACCCACTGTGAGAAAGCGAAAGGTAGTCCACCTCCTCCTCCTCCTCCCCTTCCTCCACCTCCTCCTTTTCTCTCCTCCTCTTACTCATAATCCAGTGCAGGGCGCCTCTTGAGCGTGTCGTGTTAGCATTATTAACCTCGCCACGCTTAGTTGCGATAGCAAACTTCAACGCCTTGCAGAACGTGCCTACCCACGTTTACCCCCCAAACAAACTAAGCAACATAATGGGCAACGGCTAGGTTCGGGGTGTGCTGGTAGCGTATTAAAGGAAAGTTATGGGATGGCACTGTCGACGCCCGACGCCAAAGCTAGTCGCGCCAAGACTATCAAATGACAATCCGCTACAGGAAGCGCTCATCAAAACTGCTCTAAATGACTTTGAATTCTAATTTTATCACAACAAACGCATCATTGAACCATTAAACTACTACTTAAGAGCAATGCTTGCAATGCTTTACTCGTTCGGACTGTCGCTTTCGGTCAATTGGGTGGCCATATTGTACCAGCCGGATGGCTGGACTACAGGCCATGCCATCAGCCCACAATCCTTCTGCTTCCAGAATATGTGCATTTTGCGCTGGCATCAAGCCTCCTTTTATCTCAATGGAAGTCTCGGAAAGCTACATTGGTGGCAGCGGGAAGTAAACCCAAATTAAATGGACTTCTATTCTCTTCCTCACCGCCAGTAGCGAGCTACGAATGGGAGAATCTCCGACATCTCATGACAGAAGAACTGAGATCTACCCTCGTCTCTGGCACATTCTCCGCCCTCGTGTTCTGCAAGCAAGCTATTAACAAGTGAGGCGACACTAGCCATGAACTGCAAGTCCAGTGGAACTGCCAAGAGGGAAGGAACAGGCTTGCTTTATTGGGTCATTCACAAAGGAGACTGGTGTGTCCATTTGGGAGCCAAGTACATCGCTTATTGAGCTTTGTAGTTACCCAACTAATTTATTTTCCCAATGGCAAAATGCGACTCTCAATTGTTTTGACGGTGAGTCACTTTTCGAGAGGTGCAGATGCTGTGGGCAAAATGCTTACCTCGAACCTGCAGCTGCTGCTCATGGAGCTTCGTTATAGCGGTAAGTGGACATCCTCCACAAGCAAGTACATGCGGTTTTTGTTATAGTGGGAGAACAATGCATAAATCTATGCGTAAAACAGTTGCGGTGGTAGATTCGAGATCGTCGGGATGATAAGTGGCACAGGGTATGTCGTCAACTGCTCTGCGCAGAATGCGGACTGTAAGAAGCAGAAGAGGAGACTGGGGGTTCTTTTTGCATGCTAAGCCCACTGCGGATTGGCTGTCGCCTGCAGTTGAAGGCGGAGAGCTTCATCTCCCTGAATATGAGCAAAACAGCTTATTGCGATCTCGGAGGAAAGGGGAACAAATTGTGGTGCAACCAGCCAAATAAGGTGAGCTATTTTGGTCTACACATTCTGTTGTGGAGGCCATGGGTGTAATGGTGTTGGTAGCAGTGAAATGGAGAACGCTCACTGCGTCTGTAAATTAGGCAGCCAGACGCGTTGGGTCTTGTTAACAGAACGGACACCTACACTACGGACGCTGCCACCACCACAGCTTTGGCATCAACCCCACCGGTCACCCACCAACAATGAGAGCTCTTTCCGCAACAGCTTGTGCAGACGTATTGATTGAGGATGAGGAAATTGGTTTGATGAAAGTGTAGGCAGTGAGCCCCTCTACTGAGGAAGGCAGTAGCTACGGCTTCGCCCACCCATCTGTTCGGCCTGAAAGTTGACACCGAACAAGCGCATTAGCTTAATGAAATCGCAACGTCCAAGTTTGCGTCCTAAACTTTTGTGTTGCTTGTCCGATACATGAGTGTCACATAAGTGTGACGCTGGTGTTGTTAAGTCTAGCTGCACTGAATCGTGTGGCGCATTCGGAGTGTTTGGATGGGCCAGCCCTCTGGATAGATGGAAGGTGACCTGTAGGAAAGAATGATATCCGTCCTTTTTTAGGGCCTTCTTTGATTGGCAATTGCATTACCTATGACAAACGAGGACAGTTTTGCCATATCAGAGCAACTAAACACTCAGAGCAACCTCATCAGAGTTGCTAAGCAAGACGTCCACAGCTCTGTTGTGGGCTACTGCTCACTGAGATGCTTTTGCAGGAAGGGTGCGCGTCGTGATTTTTGTCGCTTGAATGCCAAACACTGCCGTACACTGCCTCCTACACCTCTTCCACGTTTTAACACCGGCAATTAGCTTTTTTAAGTTAACTTCCTTGATCATGAATTGACCTAATGCCCAAAAATTGACGACGAGATGGTGTTGCAAGGACGAATACCAGGTAAAATTGCTAGCCTACTTCGCGCAGATTAGAGGGGCAGCTATGTGCTAGTCATTTTACTGCCTGCGAAATGACGTCTTGATTGAAATGGAAGCTGATTTCATCGATCACATGTTGTCATTTGAAAGCCGAGGTGTTGTGGTGTGCGTGAATAACTTGAATGCGGCCGTCAACGTCTGTCGCCTTCTTCCATCTCCAAGGCGCTCTACTGATGTTATTAAGTAGGCACCATGCGATAAATTACGCTTTCCTGCGCAATTTGTGCTAATGTGCTTCATGAATGAATTGCACTTCCTGCTGTACCCCAACAACTGCCAAGGCACTTGGGAAAGCATTGTCTAACATATCTTAAAGAAGTAGGTAAATTTAAGACCCCAGTATTCAAATGTGTGGCATTTGGCGGTCGACCTCACGAACGCCCACGAGTCCACGTTGACCTCCTTTACATTTTTCATTACTGACCTCTATGCTTCCACTACAATTTTTATCATTTTTATTTTCAGCCCAACACTTAATTTATCTTTAAATTTAAGTTGGATACAGATGTGGCTGCTGACTTGAGGTCTTTGTTCGTCACTGATGAAGAGGCTGTGGAATTGCTGATTGGAGTGGGGAGGAGTATAAGTATCCGTGCAAATCATCTACTTACAATATCGCGGCTAATCCGAAAATAGACAGAAACTGCGGAAAAGAGGTTGTGGGCGATCACTAGTTTGCTCCGATGGGTGTTCTTACCAGAGAACAACAAAACAATCGCCACTTTCGGAAAAGAGTTAGGATTTGCACGTTTGGTGTGCGTGTGTGTGTGCGCATGCGTGCATGCATGCGTGATCCAACAACCAACGTCAAATCAACCAGTGATGAAAGCAGAACTCAAGTCACCAGCTACATGTACATCTAATTTGAGTTACAAGTGAAATTGATGTGTGAGGTGAAGGTGAGAAACGATGGCGAATGTTGCGAAAGCATGGGGGTCATCAGGTGAACGCTTGAATAGGCCAACCTATGTACTTTTAAGCCATATCATCCTCTACGCAACATCGGCTCACAAGTAGGTCCGTGTGCATAAGCCAACGTGGTTTGTGAAATTGAACTTCTGACATGCTTGGCTGCCTCCGAGGGACTTTCTTGGGGACGGTGACAACGTCAGTTTTAATTGAAGGCCCGAATAAGGCTATCCGATGAGGGACTTGTGGAAATGTATACCACTTTAGCCTGTCTTGCTCCCACTAACAGCAAAAAACTGCCTCTGGGTCAGTTATTTTTGCAAAAGAATCATTCGTTGCATGGCGTTGTCTCCTGCCATGCATAAATTGATGGAAAGGAGATCGTTGCTTGAAGTAGAAGCGTCAAAGAGGCATAAACGAGTCTTGTGTCATGAACAGCAAGCCTCGCTTGCTAGCGTTTACTGGTCTTTAGCAAGCACACCACTCTGTTTGATAGACACAGCACACTGTGGATTCAGAATTGACATTTTGGAAGCATCGAAGCACACGCTTAATTGTCAAATGTAAGCTGCCATAGGAAAGTGCTTTTCAATCACGATTCATCCACCCACATACACACCCACCCACCGACCGACCAACCAACCAACAGGTCTGGAAAGCCTTATTCTAGTCAAAATATGAAGAGATAAAACCTTAATTAAAAGGTTTTTGATGTTGGCGTAGTGCTAGTAGTGTTGCGCATACCCGTCTGCGCATACCCGCTATCGAAAGCATTGCCTTAAGGCTGCCAAGCAGGATCTGCCTTGAATTGCCATCAAACCCTCCAATACGCATGCTCTTCACTTTGTAACAGAACAGTTTCTAAACAATGCGGTGGGCAAACGCCGATGTCATTATCACGAATGTTAAGGGCGAAATCTTGTGAGGAGTGCGGCGTTGGTAAAAAGCACTTTGTGGCTTCTCTCAATCCTCGCTCCCTAGAAGGCTTCAAATGGTGTTGCAAGTCATGCCGGTGAGGGTAGTCCCTTCTGCCCGAGGGCCGGCTAGGCTTTGTTAATGCCGTTGGTCGTCTCAACGCGTACCACCTTCTTCGTGTTGACTATGACTGCTGCACTCCACTCCCTCCTCTTGCTACACCACCTCCTACTTCCTCGCTCGTTAAGTGATTTCGTGCGAACAGTGGGGAAGAGCATTCATGTACACAGTAAATCGAACAATTATGAAAGCTCCCAGGCAATGAGGTTAATTTCACCGCTACTTTGAAACGCTCGAGTGAGTGTGCTGTCAGCATCACCTTGTGAAGCATCTAGAGCAATGCGTTCGTGTCGATGGCATTATGAAGACACGTTCATTGAGCTGTGATGCGTCAGTTGGAGCCGTTTTATGTGGCTTAGCGACTCCCATTCTGACTACAGATAGTAGTAGTGAAGTAAAATCAGAGAGGATTATTCCCATTCTGGCTCCTGTATGCCTCATAAAGAGAGAAACTCAGTGTGCCGCTGAAGAGACGAGTAAATAATTTTACACAGAGGAGGCTTTATTCAGTGCCTTTCTAAGAAACGGTAGGACTACCTTGTCTGTCTGGCCGCCTGTCTGCACGTTCGCCTTTGTAGTAGAGCTCAGCATACTGTCCCTGTCAATCTCTGTTCGGCACACATCTGAAGCTCCTCCTCAATCTGCATTGGGCACAATTGACAGCAGGCGACATTTCAACGGAGAGGCAGGTCTTCTCTCCTCATCTACCCTATGCCATCCACTTATCTATTCCCAGTCCCCTTCGAAAAATTCGTGTCTTCTCTTAGCAAAGTAGCAACGTCACTGGCTTTCCTCGATTTGTTTTTGCCACGCCGGTCACGATCACCCTTGCCTATTCTACTGCGAGCATGTTATGCTGTGCTTGCAATAAAATGTGGCAAAAGTAGACAACCAATTGTTGCAAAGGCAAGCTTTAAAATGCATTTCTGATCCTCATCGCATACGTGAGAAAGGCCTAATATGGATGGGTTGCAAGTCTCCCTGCACAACATCATCCACGACGCCGTCAATGTGGTGGACGCGGCCTCTGTCTCAAATGACAGGACCACACCATCGAAGTCTTGGGTGGCTAGGAGGCATCACAGTTGAAGTGGGAGTGGATGGATGGGGAGATTGGGGCCGGTCTTGTGCCGACTCCTCGTCAGCCCTCATTAGGATTGCCTTCAACACCACATCGCGCATTGCATTCACATTTGATTGGTGCACCAACGAGGACAACAAGACGTTGTAGGGAGGCAGTACTAGGGGTATTGGAGGGGGATTTTTGAACAGGCGACAACTCAGCGTTGGGCTACGTATGACGCAGATGCGTGGTTGGTGGAGGTTGTGTTAGACACTCGTCAGCTAGGTTCTGCTGTGCCCTCGTTCCTCTCCAATGCTATGCACTCCTCTCTCCTCCTATCCCCAGGTCACATCAATGAAGCCCAGTTATGCCTTGAGACCTCCTCTCTTGTGTGTTAGGTCGTCGCGTCGACACTTTCGTGCTCTTTACGCGTGTTACATGACCACCAAAGTGGAGAAGATTGGGTTCGCCCACTGCCTCACACACTTTGCGTCCTTCTTCCTTGCCTCAACCCTATCCACGCAGTGCACGAGACCGCCATAGAGGCCCCAAGGGACCGCAGTAGCGTCGGAACATGGGTCACTGACAAGTCCACACCTGCCTTCCTCATCGAACATTTTGTTGTCGTTGGTGCTGTTATCATTGCCCATGACACCTTGTAGGCTCTTGTCAATTGCAAGGATGCTGGGAGTGATGACAGAGGCACTCTTTTAATTCTACTTTGCCTCCTCGCTAGAATATTTCCACAGTTGTGCAGGACACTGCCTCGTTTAGTGGACGTGTTGATGGCAAGATAAGGGATGGTGAAGTGGATGTGCAGGTAGACGGGTTTGTGGGTGGGCAGGTGGATACGGGATGGTTGGATGAGTGATTCGAACGCTAACATTGCATTGATCGCTTCACTTTTATGAAGATACCATCCTCGCCTTCATGCTGCGCTGCAGCAATCTCATCACGTGCCATGGCTGACTTTTACTTGCGCCTCACTGGTGGATGCTAAAGGTGTGGACCAGAGTGCAAAGGTCTACACTGAAGTGCTTACTATTAATGGCAACTCCAGTCAACCATGCAAGCCATCCACTCTTCTCAATGTGGAGACATCTTTTGTGCAGTGAGGAAGGAAGAGGTGATTAGAAGAGTGAATTTGTGAGTGGATGAGTGCTGAGTGTTGAATTCACACCGCCTGGGCACTGAGGAGAGAGGCAGACAAGCATGCCAACCATCAATTGCCATTTCACCATGCTGCGTGCATGCATCACATGGACTGCGTACACACGCCCACGAGTCCATGTTGGCTTCTCACACGTTCACCTGCTGACCTCTATGCCTTCACATCATCAAATTTTATCATTTCCCTTAGGACTTAACTTGGTTGCAGATGTGGCTGCTAGCTTGAGGTCCGCATTCATCACAGAGTAATGGGCCGTAAAATTGCTGACTGCTCACTGTAGCGATTTGTAATGTGCCACTCATTTGCTGGTGGTTGTTGGCGCTGCAATGGAACAAGCAAGTTGCAACTCCTTTCCAAAATAAGGTGATGGAAATAGTACACTCAGTGCGCATCGCTTGCAATTCCTCTTTCTTCGTCTCATTTTGTGATGCGATGCACAGCCAAGGGCGGAACAGACTGGTGATGGCATCAAAGTGGCCAGAGATGTAGAAAAGTATGGGCACATTCGGGGACCAGGAAGGGTGACCTCATCGGTTCACGTGAGTGTGTCAACCTAGCTTTGGGGTCGTAAAGACTGGGCTTGAGTGTGTGTTTACGTCTGGGTCTGAGCCTAGTGCCTTTCTGATGCAATTCAGTCACTCACTTCACTCAGTTAAGCATAACTACTAGTGACCTGTTGCCACCGTTCCCATAAGCTGTCATGTGGACGAAACCTTTCGCGACTTCGGACAGCAGGGTCGCTCGGGATGCAAAGGTGGCACTAGAACTGCAATGCAGTATTAAGCTCCCTTCGCACAATACTTGTCAGCTTACTAACTAATTCGTCAATTTTACAGTGTTTTGTCAAGCACGGGCAACTAGGTAGAGCCCGTTTTAGCATCAACAAAAATGGAGTGAAGTGTAAAGAATTTTATTTGTCATTCAAAAATCATCTTTTAAAGTTGCTGCGGGTGGTTGTCAAACTGAATATTCTCCGAAATTATGAAGTCTGCAGTAAGAAATGTCAATGTAATAAGCAGACATAAGCATTGAGCTGGGATGCTCTGAGAAAATGAAATGGTTGGAGAAATGCACAGACTTACAAGAATGTTCAAGCAAGCACTAGAGCCATGGAAACTAGAAGGGCTGCAGTGGCTAAAGTAGCAGAGGTAGATTTGCCAGTGGTGGTGGTAGTGGGAGTGGTAGCGTAATCTGTGGAGGTGGCTGTTGTAGGATTAGACGCAGAGGGCCTCCGGATGGGAGTTGCAGAAGTCTGGGTAGGACTGCTCTTCGTTTTGATTGTGGTTGTCGTTGTGGTACTCGCAGTTGTGGTAGTCGATGTTTTCTCTTTAATCCAAACCAACAAGCTCACTTCAGTGTGCATTCTACCTCCTACATGACAACAAGCTACTGGCAGCGCATAACGAGGCACTTTGGAGTGCCCCATCAGACGGGTCTGACGTAACGTAAATCCCTGCAGTCAACTTCATGTGTGAGAATGCTGGAAAGTGAAGCTGTGTAATCATTTTAGTAGTTGCAGCAGCAGTAGTAGCAAATTTGTGCCTAGGTGGATTTGATTTGACTAGTCCTGGTTACTTGAGAGTAATAGTTCAGCCTTCGACATAAAGGGAATAGAGAACTCACCTTCCTCCCTGCATTCTTTAGGTTCCCTCACTTCATCACTGCAGACTCTGCCTTCAGGTCTACCTGGCGCATCGTTTCCAAAGAAAGCACAAACGAAGGCAGAAACGCACTTTATTTCCCCCATTTCTGTGAAGGCGTATTTTGTGTTCTCTGTCGAAACGAAGGCACCACGCAACGAAGCATCGTTGACTGAACATCTGACAAAATAGTTAGTGACATATTCGCTGTGTTGAGATGGCGGTTCCCAACTCACGAGCACAGTGTATGAGTTGGTCATTTCAATTGTCACGTTCTGGGGAGCTTCAGGTCCTGCCAAAATGGAAATGCACAAATTTGTCTGCATTAGTATGAGAGAGGACGATGAGGGTTCACTAGCCCCAGTTTTCTCCCTCGTGTCTTCCTATGAAGTGAGGTGCAGGCATCATGCTCAAGCATCAGGGTGAATGCACAAAAGCTGATGAGGAGTGGTTTGCAAGACCTGCATCTCTTACTTCACTCACTAGTGAATGGGGTGAAACGCTAGGTGGTGTTAGATGATACAAGGAAATAAATGGATCTACCCAGTGGCATCAAGTCGATTTGACTGTGACAAGATGGAATGTAAAGTGAAGAGATACAAACGAGTGGAAGCAGATAATTCATTTCCAGCACGATTGGACTCTTTGTGTGTTGGAAAACACTTGATATGTGTACCCAATATGCTAGTTAATTACCAATTCACACGCTACACCCCAATCGCCAAGTGCTTCTATCCACGCATAGATGCAAGTAAAGCATGAGAAAGCGTCTTAACTCCGAACTCTTGGCAATCCCCACGCAGGAATAAAGTGGCCAACAGCATGAAGCAGAGTGGAAGGGACATCTCTCCTCCTCCTCTGGAAAAGACAGAATTTGTACTTACAACCCAACGCACACATGTTATTATAGGCATGCAGTCCAGTGATGTGAGCCAATGGAATGGCCTACTCCTGACCCACGAAGCAACTAGCGCATTCACAGGCACGTCGCGGCACTACACACACTAGTAGCTCGTTTACGCAATTGTGTTGGGTGAGGTTGTCTGGTGCAAGATAACCTTCAACTCCAGCCTCTCTTGTGAGTTTCTGTCACTTGATTTGATCAGCTGAGATATTGTGAGCGCTGGGACTGCGAAAGTAGTAAATAGAGATGGAGAGGTGAAATGCGTGCATGCTTAGCTACCAGTCGTGGTGATTGAAGGATTCGGCGCAGAGGCTTTGAGAGATCCTATTTACAGATACTACTTCCCACTCCATCTAGGAAACTGCATTTCTTGAATGACAACTTTAAACCTGACACAAGTGCCAACTCTTCACTGTGCATAGTGTGACCCTTTTGACTGACGCATTAGGTTCTCGTGTCTCGTTTCCTGTGATCAAGAACATGGCAGAAGATAGGGATTATAAATTGAGGCGAGATTCGTGGTGGTGGTCTGCCGGCGTCCTTTGACGCTCATTTGAAATGCATCCGGTGAATTCTTAGTCGTTGGTCAGCCTGTGATTGAATGGGCTGACCAGACTGACTTTTTGGCAAGGCGCCACAGCTACCGCCACAACTCGCCTGTGGGTTAAGTGCATTCAGCATTCCTACAAACCTCCAGTTACGTGCCTCCATCAGCAATGTGGGCTATTTATTTGATTAACTGAAGGCATAGAAGTGGCTCATAAATGCGCACCTCCTGTTTTGCCATCAATCATGAAGACGTCTTCGATGGCTTAGCCAGAAATGGGGCTGTCAGTCGAGGCTGGTGGACGTCACGACACGTGCACTGTGTGTGAGTCGATTGTTTCCAGTTTTGCATTCCACAGAGCACGCAGATCTACACAACGTTCATGTAATGCGGCCTATGCGCTGCACTTTGTGCTCGAATGCTGGACTTCCATTCACCAATAGTCCTACGGTCATGCACACTTTCAAAACACTTTGGCAGATGCATTAAAAGTGGGAATGAGGGGCAAACACAACGTCGCACATAAGCTCGCCAAGTCACTCGAGCAGTTCAGTGCCTCTAGACTAGGCCTTCACACTATGCTACTTGCCTAGTAAACCTTCTGTACGCCAGTGGGCAGTATGTTCTTCCACACCGTAGGACCAGTTTCGATTTCTTGCTTTGCCTAGTTTCTTCCTCCACTGTTTGTGTTATTAGCCAACAGTGGGTGCCACTGCCGTCAGCACTGATTGCTCCACTTTTCTCACCTCTTGGTTGGCACTGCTTTGGGTGAAGTAGTGTGTTTACTCTAAAAATGCATTCAAACGGATTTGATAAATCGGTGTTTGTGTGAGTGCATTCGCATGCAGTCGAGTTGCAGGGACGGGCATCAAGCGGATAGAGGATGCAATGTGGAAGTCTTTGTTGTCTACGCGCACGTACCAAATAGGTGAGAGATGAGGTTGGGCACACTCGCCTCCTATTCCAGTGATGACGACACTATCGACTGTAGCGTCCCGAGGCTCCCTTTACGGTGAAAGAAGGCGCAGTACTAGGGCAGAATACATATATTCTAAAAACAGAGGGTTTGGGGGCTGTTGGCACGGCCCGGAGGCCGACCAACCGGCTCAGTACAATATGGCCACCCAAGTGACCAAAACCGGCAGTTCAAACAAACAAAGTATTACATCGACATTTGAAATTTGCCCGTGTTTATGTGCTGCAGTGGATCAGGATGCAGAACGGAAGATGAGACAGAATTAGAGTCCTCTACACGTCTCCAGGCATAGTTGAGGAGGTGCATTCGGCACTTGCATCTTTGTCGGTTATAAAATTTGCCCTTTTTGCACAATAGACTTGAGCATCAATGCTGCTTTCGTCGAAGAAGAAAGCGTTTGCACAAAATTGGGTGGTGAAGCTCAAGTTAGTTGTAATCGTTGCCCCACTAGATTCATGTCGTCTCTCTTCGCAAAAAATTCATATATAAGGCGCATTTTATTCAACCCTTGCGAAAGGGTCTGTCACTTCTTACCTAGAGACAGTAGTTGACATCATCGCATCCATTATGTGCGAAGAAGCGGCAACATGGTGCTTGAGCAGTCTTTACTATGTGGGCGGATGGACGGCTATGAAATAAATGAATGGATAGGTAGGGAGGTGAATGGAGGAGTGGATGATGGATGTGAGGGAGGTTGCTGAGGGAATAGGTGGACAAATGTAGTGTGGGAGGTGAAGGAACCTGCAGACTGGAGTTGCCACGAATTGACATCGCCAGCGTCGCAGTCGATAATTGCTGGTGGTACAGGTGAGTGATGAGTACATCTTAAAGTGAGGCCTCCACTATTTTGTGTGTCGTGAACTGCTAAACTTGGCATGCAACCACTGTGTAGACCCGAGAAAGGTATAAGGAATGCGTGGATGTAAAGAAGGGGGAGAATGTGTTTAACGAAAGAATAAAAGTTGCCCCCAAATAAGCTCTTGGTGCAAGGACGTGTACGCTAACTAGGCTGAAAGAAAGGGGGAAAGAAAGGAAGATAGAAAGGCTGTACAATGCTTGAGTAACCTTGTATCACCTCCTCTGCTTCCGCTTACCCCTCCTCCTCCTCCTCTTCCTCCGCCTTCTCTGCATTCTGCTCTACAGGGCGCCTCTAAGCCCCGTCGTGTTTACATTATCTCCCTCACCAGGTCTTTGTTTGCGACTTAAATTGGTTGACAATCTCCAGCTCCCAGCAAGACGTGCCCTCCAAGGCTTACCACCTAACTACCTAACCAGCAAAACGGGTGGTGGTTTGGTTCAGGGTGAGCTGGTTAAGTGGTAAAAGGAAGATATGTGGTGGCACTCTTGTAATACTTTGTTTGTTCGAACTACCGGTATAGGTCACTTGGGTGGCCATCTTGTTCTAGTCGGTTGGTCGGCCTCCGGGCCGTGCCAACAGCCCCCAAGCCCTCTGTTCTTGGAATATATGTATTCTGCCCTAGTATTGCTCCTTCTTTTACCTTAAAGGGAGCCTCGGGACGCTACACTCTCGACGTCGGAGCTAGTCGTTCCAAGACGATCAGATGACAAAATGTCTACCAAAAATGCTTTTCAATGACTAACAACAACCAAGTTGCCTATGACTTACACATTGCATTGTCGCTTACAACAACTGTAGAGCTATTGTAAACAAGTTCAAGCTTTATTTGTCCTCGTATATCAGTCCGATTGATAAGTTCCTGCTCTCAAATTTATGCCTACTCATTGATCTAGTTTGTCCACACATCTACTTGTAAATTAAAAACTTTAGTGAGTGAATTCAGCAACTAGTAAAATTTGATGCTGTTTACTAGCGCAAAACTTTACACTCGTTTGTTTTACGCTGCAATGCTAAAAGCGGGTGATTTGAATTCACAAGTGCAGTTCGTAAGCGGTGCGCTCTTTTCCTATACATTAATCCTTGGAGAAGTTTAATAAAACACGAAGCACTTGGTGCTCACTTATCAGCTGTCATCAGGAATTTTCTTCACTTGTCGATCTGCTTCCTTTTGTACATAATTACTCGCTAAAGTAAACGCAAAAGCCAAGTAGGATCACTGTCAAGACACGTCTTGACTACTATAAATAAACAGGTGTTTGCTTTGCTGCACGATGCTTTTAGCGAGTAAGTAAAGTTGTTGTTTTGGCAGTATGCTAAATGGTTTATTGTTACAATGATGATGAATTTTTAATAATGCGGCCTGGTTTCTAGAGAAGATTTGTTTCCTTACTAAGTACTTGGTGTTCATACTTTTTACTTTCGCTGCTATGTGCTTATTTATTCTACTTTTGCATACCGGTTTATCTGTTTCCTATATGCAATCACTTGTTGAAATAAGCGCCTAGGAAAGACTGCAGTTAGTGCTAAGACGTTGGTTTTTAAGTACAATCCCTAGTCGCGTTTGTTTTTTTAACTGCGCAGTGCTCCAAGTGGTCGATTGGAATCACTACGTCGGTATATTGGATGGTTCGTTGTTTTGATGACGAAGGATTTTGATTGATGGGGCCTTGTTCGTTGAATGCAGCTAAAATCTACTGAACGCTTCGCTTCCCTTCTCCTTCTTCTTGCTAGAGGCCTTGTAGACCCTGACTTCTTTCGACGAAAGTTAATTATCTTCGGCCGGTGGAGCACTTGTTCGTTAAGTATGGAGGGAATACCGAACAGCAATGGATACGAATCGCGCCTTTGTCATTACTTTGGGTGGTTTAGATGGCTGGTTTACTGTTACTTGTGTCTCGCCAAGTTGGACTGTACGTACGCAGACGTTGATTTGATGCACGAGGTTATCTGCTGCAACGACATTGTCTGTTAGGATGGCTGATCTGGTGACTGGAGAAGCGTGATGGAATGTGCGCCGATTTGATGTGCGCAAGTGCGTGAGGCAACGGACTGCATTTTGTGGTGCAGCTCAACAACTTCCTGGTCACATTGGAACACGTCGTATTGTTGCAGTTATGATGAGACTGGGTGAGTTGACTGCGTGACAAGTTCTGTTCCCTTTCCTGATATTCCTGATGAAGAGGTAGTTGGAAGTGTTGTGCCTCCGGCCTTGTGCCGCCATTCAGTGCTTGCAATGAATTTTCACCTACCTTAGTTGGAGTTGCCAATGTCGAGTCTGTTAGATAGATGCATGCAGTGTGATGTGGAAGGCTTTTCTATTGATGGATGCTAGTGAAATAGTGTGTCCATTTGCCAGCAAAGTGCATGCCACATCGGACTTTGTAAGTTCCCAACTTGATCATTTTGCGAATGGCAAGATGCGACTCTCTGTTGCTTTGCCAATCAGCCACATATTTGATTGGTGCAGATACTGCAGGCGAAATGCTTGCCTTGGACTTGTAGCTGTAGGTGTCTGTAAGAATTCGTTATGGCAGGAAGGTGACATCCTTCACAAGTGCATGCGGCTTTGGTTCGTGCGGGCGAATAATGCACAAATTAGTGGAAAAAACAGTAGTCAAATGAACAAACTCTGCATGAGCACTGCACCCAGGGGCAGCTGCGATGTGAGAAATGTGGGACAGA
>LWMK02000306.1:0-39514 GCA_001693075.2 Taenia saginata | reverse complement strand
CACACACACACACACACACACACACACACACACACACGGAGGATGCTGCTGATTGGTCTTCTGTGCTGACTAGCGGTGTGCCACATTCCTCCTCCAAGTCAAGGTACCACATAGAGCAAATCCTCTAGCCCCTCGAGGTTGGGTCAGCTTCCAGCCGCAGGATCAAATAATTCACACTCACATCCAAGGTGCCAATGGAAAGTTGTGCAGTTTGCGTAGTTGAGTAGTGAATTAAAATAGGGACCCACTTTCTCATCCACTTCCTCCTCCTAGTCGGCTGCGAGATGAGGAGCACTATGTATGCCATCAAACTCTCCTTCTATCCACATTTTTTAGGCAAAACTGTAGTAGAGGAAGGCTCCCTCGCGAAACCTTCGACCATTTGGGGGAAGGGGCATCGATTCCGTTTTTCAAGGTAGAAGAACACTGGTGCAGGGAATGATGTGACATGCCAGCAAATCAGGCCACCACCCAACAACCCCAGCTGCCTCGTGCAGGCGATGTTGACGATGCGTTTTGGTACATCTCCCGCTCAATAGCTCGGCAAGACTGGGTGATTAGGCTTAGGCAATGTGGTAGCCGCTACACCTAGGGTGATTGTTGTAACTGTGAGGATGGGCCTGTTGATGTGATCCAGGTCAATGTCAGTCGATCTAACTCTCTCTCCATTATCAAGAATCCAGCTTTCGTTAGGTCATTTCTTCCCCACATATAAATTTTGCCCTTTGGAATGTTTCGAGACTTGCCTTTCCTCTTGTTACTTTGAGCCAGTCCTCGATGCCTTCCAAGTGCGCCTGCCATTTGACAGGCTTACCTTCAACACGCTTTTGCGCATCGTTTGCAATGCCCTCAATGCACTCGCCGCCCTCCTCCGTCAGCTCACCCGCATCCGCATACACCACGAAGCATGCCACTGAAGTCACACAGTAAAAAACTGCATGGCGCGTTCCGATCTCTTGTGTAAGTTGTTTCTATATGCTTGCTGTCGTTTCTCCTTCTATTGCCTCCCCAATCAGCTTCAGCATCCCTTCCGCTGATTTAGTTTAAGTCAGAGAGCAAAGCGAAATTCACTCAACCGCAGCCTCCAAAGTAGGCGCCAGTGATAACACGGCCGTGGCGTGATCAGGACTCGATCCACTGTCACACACACAAGCAGACAGAATTCAAATGTGTTGGCAAACGGTGTAACGTCAGAGGCCAAGCAAGCGAACACGGAAACGGCAGTGTCCCCATCACTATGATGGGGGCGAATGTGCACAACCTCATATTTCACTCAGTTGCCGTATGCACGTGGGCAATAGAGACGCTCACTTTGCATTTATCATTCCCTTGGTGTAAGGTCCTTGCTACTACTTAACTGCATGCAAGCCCAGTCACAAAAACACCCATTCATTAAATTCATCATAAACGTCTTTAGGTTAAGAACATTACTTTACGTTAAATAATGTCAGTCAAGAGATGAATGAAGTGGGACGTATGATGTCAATGACTTCGGCACCTAGTGCTGACCAGCAGCACAAACAGTGGAGGAGAAATCCACGTGAAGCAAATCAACAATGCACACAAGCAATCGGAGCTCGTCATGTAGTGACTACTTAGTGGCTCCAGTAGCACGCCTCAGAGACCGAAATTAGCGAGAGATGTTGGTGGCTGTACTCAAGCCGTTCAATCACACAACACTTTTGTGTTCAAATGGCTACAAGTAATTCTTTAAAGTATCTTCCCTTCTGTAGAGTCTTTATTTTCCAGTCTGGAAATTGACTTTCTTGTTAATCACTCACAGCAATCACTGAGGAAGGGAATGTGGGGAAGGATGGTGAGGGGAGAATTTGCACCCTCGGTGTCCTCATGTAGGGCAATCGCCTACTAGCCATCCCTAGTGGCCTGAAAAAGGAGGATGCTAAAGGGCACTAAAATTAACCAATGATAATGAGCCTCACAGGCCACCTACATCAATTCACCAACTGTAGGACCGATCTCGCTAGAGACTTAGAAGCGCGATTTGCTGCAACTTTTGGGGTGTTAGTTCTTCTCGGCATCTCACTTGACCCACCCTCCCACACCCCGATTGCTCGTTGTTAGTGGCGGGTGGACCAGCAGTCGCCCTAGCTTTAGGGGCCAATCGTATCACCACAAGTGTGCCAGATGAGCATCATCCGCACGCTGTCATACACACACACACACACACACACACACACCCCTTTCGCACTCGCCTTCCTTACTCAGAGAAGGTCAGTGAGAAAGATATCTGGTTTGATATCGTTCTCTCCCCAATTAGTGAGTTTCCTTTGCCACCTCGTCCTCTGAGGAGCGGACGTGCCTTTGTGGTGGTTGCTTATATCGACTAATTTAACCAAACTGCACAGGCTGCGGTAAAGTGCTGAGATAGCGAACGAATTCGGAGAGACAAGTGACATGATTTCTTGAGGATTACGGTGCTTGTGAAGCATATGTGACCATCAAGGCGGATGGATGAGGTGGAGTTAGGCCATCTGTAGGTCCTTCATCTCACTCCCTCCCTCCCTCCCTCCCTCCCTCCCTACCTACCTACCTCCTCTTCATTGTCCTGCATCCATCCACCAATCCATTCAACCTAGCATGCATCCCATTTCCACACATCCATCCCTCCATCCATCTGCTTTCCATTCACAACCCCCATCACAAAAAATGTATTGTGCTGAGTTTTCCCTTTTTCTCTCCAGATTGCACCGAATCCGGTCCATTTGGCAGTAATTTCCTTCCAGTATTTCACCATTCGCAGAACACTTCTCCTACCATCTTTCATGCTCCATTCGTCCACGAATGCTGGAATGGTGGATATATGGAGGAGAGGCTAGAAGGAGAAATGGAGGAGTAGATGGTTGGAGTCAGTAAGGAATGAAGTGGATGTTTGATGAGTAATATTGTAAGTAATAGGGTGCCAAGTCCATGACTTCTGAGCACCGTAGTGAGGGGCAGCCAAGCATGCCACTCATCAATTGCTATTTCACCATGCTGCGTGCTCACATTACGTGACTTCTGCGCTCACGTCTTCACTAAGTCCACGCACGCCCACTTGTCTGCGTTTTCTTCTCACATGCTCACCTACTGAACCCTATGCTTTCACAACATTCTCCACCATCTCTCAACTCCATCTCTTACAACTTACTTTGGATGCAGAAGCAGCTGCTGACTTGAGGTGTGCATTCATCACTGATTAAGAGGAGGTGACATCGCCAACTGCTCATCTTAGCCACTCGTGGTGCCTGCCACCGAACAAGCAATTTGTGACTCCTGTTGATAAGAAGCTCGCGAAGGTGAAGCAGTGTGCTAGAGCATACTACTCACTACCGTTGAGAAGAGGTATGAGACAATTGGCATGGTGCGAATGCCCAGTCTCCAGACACTGCAGTGTTCGTATAGCTTGGGAAATAGATACACAAGGCACCAGGTCACCTTGCGACGCTTCGCTTCTGTGCCCTTCGCACTTTTAAGTCGCATTGTGCTGTTTCTTCCCCTTTTCTCTCTATATTTCGCTGTATCCAGTTCATTCGCCAGCAATTTCCTTCCAGAATTTCACCGTTCACAGAACTCTTCTCCCACCATCGTTCATAGTCCACTAGTCCACGAATGCTGCAATGGTGGATGAATGGAGAGGATGCTAGAAAGAGAAATGGAGGTGCAGGTGGTTGGAGTCAGTAAGGAATGAAGTGATCGTTTGATGCGTGGAATTGTGAGTGGATGTGTGCCGACTCCATGACTTCTGGCTACCGTGGTTGGAGACATCCAAGCATGCCACTCATCAATTGCTATTTCACCATGCTGCGTGCTCACATTACGTGACTTCTGCGCTCACGTCTTCACTAAGTCCACGCACGCCCACTTGTCTGCGTTTTCTTCTCACATGCTCACCTACTGAACCCTATGCTTTCACAACATTCTTCACCATTTCTCAGCTCCATCTTATTTCTCACTTTCTCTTACAACTTACTTTGGATGCAGATGTAGCTGCTGACTTGAGGTGTGCACTCATCACTGATTAAGAGGAGGTGGCATCGTTGCCTGCTCATCTTAGCCACCTAACAAGCAATTTGTGACTCCTGCCGATAAGAAGCTTGCGAGAGTAGTGCACTTAATGCGCATCGATGTCGTAATGTGGTTACGTGTCCTGGCAGAGCTATGAGACAATTAGCATGGTGCGAATACTCAGTCTCCTGACGCTGGAATGTTCGTATAGCTTAGGAAATGGATACACAAGACACCAGGTCACCACACAACGGTGCGCTTCCCTGTCCTTCGCACCTTCAAATACTTCGGTCAAAGTACGTCAAATGAGTAGATGACTCTAAAGGACCTAGTGTGCAGAAGTGTAGCGTTTAGTGGTCTACCTCAGTGCTGGTGGTTACGATCACAAAATGTGGCGTCTGTGGCTGCCAGTTAAACATGGGTTGGCATTGCATGGAAGTTGCTTAGATCTACGTGCTTTGTGGAATGCGAAAATGGAAGCAGTCGACTCAAGTACGGTGCTCATGTCATGGTATTCGCCAGCTCAGACCAAAAGCCCCACCACTGTCTGGATCATCAGAAGGCGTCTACATAGTTGACGGCAAAACAGGAGACCACCCATCCCTAAGCCACTTCTATGCCTTCAATTGATAGAACTCAGCCGACATCGCTGATAGAGACACTGAACTGGAAGTGTGGAGGAATGTGTATATGCTAATAGTACAGTGGATTTGAGGCAGTAGCTGTGGCGCCTTGCTAGCAGTTGGTTCAGTATTCTCGGTTAATCAAAGGCTCATCTAGGACTTAACATTCAACTGGTAAGGCCAAAATGAGAACTTTCTTTAATTTGTGATCACAATCTCCTGCCATGAGCCTGAAAGCAGAAATTGAGGTTAAAGTGCTTAACAAGGCAGTCACAAACGCCTCACTATGCACAGCGTAGTATTGGCAGATGTGCAAGATCTGTAGGTGTCAGGCAAGACATACAGCATTCTAGATCTAGTTGGGCAGATTTTCTGCAATGACGATGTCCTCCGACTTCTACGAGCAAAAGTTCAAAGACTCTGTGTCGAATCCTACAACCACCACAACAGGTAGCTTCGCTTTCGCTCCTCTCAGCTCCCTAACACTGCTTATTTTTGTGTTCCCAGTGTTCACACAATGTCACAGCCCATCGCATAAAATGAAGAAACAACCAAAAGACGTGGTGGGTGAAGGTTGTTTTGCGTCAGCAGGCGACCCTACCAGAGAAGCTCAACACAATTATTCAAAGGACGTAATAATGCGCTTGAAAGCGTCAGTTGCTTTGTAGGACAGGAGCAGGCCATTCCGTTGGGTACATCACCGGACTGCATGCTTGTAAGCACAAGAGTGTGGGTTGCGAGTAGAAGTTCTGTCTTTCCTAGAGGAGGAGCAGGAGAGATGTCCCTTCCACTCTGCTTTACGCTGTTAACAACTTTACTCCTTCATGGCGGTTTTACCCTGGCAGAGGGTAAGACACATTCACACATTTACTTTTATCGACACGTGGGTGTAAACGTATGGCAAATGACAGTTTTTGCTAAATTCGTCAATCTGGGCGGCATGAAAGGTGTTTACCAACGCAAGCATAGCCAAAGTGTGCTGCGAATGACTTACCTGCTTCCACTCCTTTGCATAGCATTGCATCACATCACGTCACATTCCACCTTAGCAAGGCCAAGTCAACTTTTTGCCACTAAGTAGGCTTATTCTCTCACCCGCATTGTCTGTCACCGTTGGCTTCTCACCCGACCCATTAGTAAGTAGAGTAATTGACGCAGGTCTTTCAAACCTCCTTTTGTCTCCTTTCATGCATTCACTTTTCATGCTTGAGCACTGTGCTTCCATCCCTCTCCACACGGGGACTTGTGGGAGCACACCACACAGGGACAAATGAAGCTTTACCACTCCCTCTATACTAATGCAGACGCGTCAATGCATTTTCATTTGTGCAGACTCAAGGGTCTCCCAGAACGTAGCAGTTAATGCACTCGACCCTGTCGGGATGCTTTTGAGTTGGATTCTGCCACCTCAAGGCAACGTGCCTGACAAAGGATATCCAAAAGAAGGTGTTGCCCTTTCTTTAGAATTGTATTCAAAAGGGTAGATGAGGCAGAGATGAAGACATGGTCTGGGGTGCTATAGTGACAGCAAATACACCAACTGGGGAGCAATGTGAAGGCTAATCTATTACTTCGAAGTAGCCAGGACTAATCGAATCAGGCCCACAATGGCACTTATTCAGTACTGCCACTAAAATGGTTCCGCAGCCTCATTTTACCGCATCCTCTGCCACAAAATCTGCTGCAGATATCTGCGTCAGATGCACCTCATGAAGCAGTCGAAAATGCTTCAGTAGACTATGTTAGCAGCTTGTTGACATGTAGGAGTTAGCCTATGCAGTGAAGTAAATTGGTTGTTTTAAATCAAAGGGAATAAATCGACTGCAGAAATTTACGTCAGGCAAGCCTAATGAAGCAGACGGAAAAGCTTCATTAGACGCTATTAACTGTTTGTTAAGATGAAGGGGTTAAAATATGCAGTCAAGTAAATTTTTGTTTCAAATTGAAGGGACAAATTCGTCTGCCACAGACACAACGAAGATCATGCCTGCCCAGACTTCTACAGCCGCCAAAACTACCACAAACACAAAGAATACTGGGCCTACCCAGACTCCTACAATCGCCACGACTACCACAATCACAACAAATGGCGAGTCTACCCCCACTCCTACAATCCCCACAAAGGAGTCATCCACGTCAAATCCTGCAACGACCAATTCAACAGTTTCCTCCACCACACCCACAACCACCACCACTGGTGGATCCACCTCCGCTGCGTTAGCCACTGCAGCTCTTCTTGCTTCCTTGGCTCTAGTGCTTGCATAAACCTTCCCGTAAGTCTGTGCAATTCACCATATATTTCACTCACTCCTCGTACCAAGACTCAATGCTTGCTTCTGCATAGCACGCCGTCTATTCCTATTGCAGGCTTAATAACTCCGAAGGATTGTCGGCTTGACAACCATCCTCATTCACTCTCAATAAACAGTGCAACCGTAGTAAAAGATTGCTGAATGACAAATAAAATGCTTTGCATTGTGCTCCATTCTCGTCTATTTTCAAGTGGGTTCCCTCTTGTTCTACATAATTGGCAAGACACTTTGAGCAACATGTGTACCAATGGGTTATTAAGCTAAGACAATCATGCAAAAGGGATTGAAGTCTGCACCACAATTCTAGGGTTACCTATGAATCCACAGAGGCGTTGCTGTCCAAAGCCGCAGGAGCACTCACCCACTTGACTGCTCATGCGAACACAATAGGAGTCGTCTTTCACATGGTCGTCCGCTCCTTATTGTTTGGCCATTGCTTCAAGGGCAATTTGATGTCCTTCGTTCACTACTAAGTACGCTTAAGTGAGTGAGCTAAGTGATTGAGTTGCATCAGGAAGGCACTCGCACTTAGACCTATCACCCCACACCCACATCCACACCAACAACCACACACTTACACACACACACACACAACCAAGCCCAGTCTTCACCAGACCACAGCTAGATTGACACACGCACTTTGAGAGACTAGGTCACCCTTCCGGGTCTTCGTATATGCGCATTGATGAAATAGCTGGGCGAATCGCCAGCATTTGGACCAACCAGCCTGCTAGAATGGACCCACTTCTAACCTTTCCTCGATAACTCCACGTGAACTTGCTTCTTCCACTAACTTGCCAGCCCATATCTCTGCCTCAAGTGCTCAACTTCCTCCAACAACTTGGCCAAATATAACCGACAAGCTAAAAGGTGACGGGAATCGGTGCGGAACGATGTCAGACCATGCTTGAGAAGTGAATCAACATTCAACGTAGCTATGTAGACACTTGGTCACTAAGTATTGCCCTTCGTCACTAGGCTATAAGCTTCCCGTCCTGCAATGTGAAGAATGCCACACCCATTGACAGAAGTGTAGTGGATGAGACTTAGTAGGCTCTTTCCTTGTTTAACAGCGCGCTCAATCACTGGAGGCGAGACATTCGCTTCGCCGCTACTTGTCTCACAGTCCTCCTCCACATTAGTGAGTAGTATGTTTTGCCACACCACTTCACGTTCTCCCAACACTAAATGAATCACGCACCTCAGGTAGCTGAGATGGGCAGCTAGTGATGTCACCTCCCCTTGTTCAGTGATGAATGCAGACCTCAAGTGAGCAGCTGCATCTGCATCCAAATCGAGTTGCAGCAGAGAGAAAGAAAGAAGGAAGTTGATGCGCAATGATGGAGAATGTAGTGGGAGCGTGGACGTCAGTAGACGAAGGTGCGTGAAGCCAACGTGGACTGGTGGGCGCAAGTCAGCTTGGCCAGGCTTAACTTGGCTTGGCTTGGCTTGGCTTGGCTAGGCTACGGTTCTCCACATTCTCCACTGAGCAGAATGCCACATCTATTGAATCACTCTGATCACATAGAGGCCGCGTGCTCTATTATTGTGCTTTCAAAGGACTACGCCATTACGACATCAAAGGGTCCACAGAGCGTCACGTCTGATCTGCTGGCAATCAACATCAAATCAACCAGTGACGAATGGAGGGCTTAAGTCAACAGCTACATCTACGTATAATTTGAGTCATAGGTTAAATTGAGGTTCGAGGTGAAGGTAAGAAATAAAGGAGAATGCCGTGAAAGCATGGAGGTCATCAGGTGAGCGTGCGAATAAACCAACGCATGTACTTATGTGCCACATCATCCCTCTACGCATTGACACCTCACAAGTAGGTCCGTATGTGTGCGTGGACGAAGGAACCGTGATCGTTCGTGAGAGAAGACTGCTGCAGATGATGAAGAACTGAGCGAAAGTTACTGGCGTATGTATTGGTTGTAGTGCAGAATGGATAGAAAATGCAAGAATAGGGCGCAACAGTCATTCCATAACGCAAGGCATAAATGGAGGGCATTTGATAGGGCGGGGGAATGGAGGAAATATTGGTGGGTGGATGTGCGAAAATGGGATGTATGGCAGGTTGAACGGAATAGGGAGAAGATGGAGGACAAAGAAGAGGAAGGGAAGAATTGGGACAATGAAGACCTGTGGTTGGCCTAGCTCCTTCTCGGCCATCCACCGTGAACACAGCCACCAACGTCATGCTGCTGAAGGCATTCAGTAAGCACTGCATGACGAGTTGCGATCTTTTGCGTACGTTGTGTTTCAATGCGCTTTCTACGATGTCGCCTTCCACTGCTTGTCTCATTAGCCACCAGTGGATGCCTATGTCACCAGAAATAAACGTCTCTTTTCTAATACCTGCTACTTCACATTATTTTAGGCAAAATAACGTGTTTACCCCGAAAAGGTTTTAAACGAATTTAAAGAATCAGTGTTTGTGTGAGCGGGTTCGCATCTAGTCGAGTTGCAAAGGCAGGACATCAAGGGGCTAGGGGATGCAACGTGAGTGTCTTCACTGTCGACATGCAAAAGATCTCCTCAATATCCTCCAATAAATTTGTTAAAATTAAGGGACAAATGAGGAAGTCCTAGGAACCGGTTTGAATGGATATCTGGGCATGGGTGAGATGTGAATCAACGCTGAGTGTAGGCATGTAACAACTCAGCCAGGAGACATCACTCTTTCCATACTAGTCCATAAAAGCCTTAAGGCCTCATGCTGCAATATTTTATAGCCAAAGGACTACGCCTTGATGCACTGAAAATGGATAGTGCTCAGTGACCTAGCTCCTTGTTTATCTGTGTGTGTTCGGCATCTGGAGACTGCTCCTTTGCTTCGCGGTATGGCCTTCGTACCATGCTACTTGCCTCATGGTTCCTTCTGTGCAGTAGTCAGTAGTGTGTTCGTTCACACCAATTCAGCCTGCTCCTACATCAGTGAGGACGCAGAGTGCTTCTTTTGGGTGCCACCTTTGGAAAGGAGTTGGAATTTGCGCGTTTGGTGAGTGTGGGTGTGTGTGTGTGCGTGACCTGAAAACCAATATCAAATGAACCAGTGGTGAATGCAGAGCTCAAGTCAACAGCTACATCTGCATATAATTTGATTCATAAGTGAAATTGAGGTGTGAGGTGAAGATGAGAAATGATGGAGAATGCTGTGAAAGCAAGGAGCTCATCAGATGAGCGTGTGAATAGGCCAACGTGCGTACTCATGTGCCAAATCATCCCTCTACGTACCGTCGCCTCACAAGTAGGTCCGCGTGCATAAGCCAACGTGACATGTGAAATTGAACTGTTAGACATAATTGACTGCCTCAGAAGCACTTTCCTTGGCAACGTGGACAAAGTCAGAAACTCTTTCTTGTACATGAAATTGTGCGTGAGGACAACTCTTTGGCAAGAAGAAATTATCTCAAATTCACAAAATTTTTTGCTTGACGGAGAATTTTGAAGACCACTTTGGTCCATAATTTTGGTAAACAGTTTTAATTGAAGGTTTGAACAATGTTTTCTGATTGAGGGACTTGCGGATGACTAACATTTCAGCCTGTCTTGCTCCTATCAGCAGCAAGAAACCGCCTCTGGAATGGCTGGATGAATGCTGTTAATGCCAACTTTGCATTGGCCATTTCATTTTGTTGAAGGAACTACCCTCCACTTCATGATGCCTGACAACCATCTCATCACGTGTCATGGCTGCTTTCTGCCCGTGCTTCATTGGTGGATGTTGAAGGCCAGTACCAAAATACAAAACCTACACTTAAGTGCTTACCATTAATTTCAACTCTAGTCAACCATGGAAGCAACCCAAATCTCTTAGCATGGAAGCATTTTATGTGCAGTATCAATGAAGAGTCGGCTAGACGATTGAATTTGTGGGTGAATGGGCGCCGACTCCATGCCGTCTTGGCAGCGTGGGTGGAGGCAGTCAAGTATGCCAACCATCAATTGCCATTTCACCATGCCGCGTGCACGCATCGCATGGCCCACGTAAGTCCACGAGTCCATGTTGGCTTCCTACACGTTCACCTACTGACGTCCACACTCACAACACTCTCCGTCAATTCTCATCTTCATCACATTTTACCGTTTCTCTTACCACTTAACCTGGTTGCAGATGTAGCTGCTAGCTTGAGGTCGGCATTCATCACAGAGTAATGGACGGAGAAATTGCTGACTGCTCACTGTAGCGACTCGTGATGCGTCACTCATTTGCTGGATTTCCGTGGAGACTGGGCTTGAGTGTGTGTTTGGGTCTGGGTCTGAGCCTAGTGCCTTTCTGATGCACTTCAGTCACTCACTTTACTCAGTTAAGCATGCTTACTAGTGACCGGTTGACATCGTTCCCATAAGCTGTCAAGTGGACGAAACCTTTCGCGACTTTGGACAGCAGGGTTTCACGGGATGCAAAGATGGCTCTCGAATTGTAATTCAGTATTAAACCCCTTCTGCATGATGCGTGTCAGCTCACTAACCAAGTCGTCTATTTTACAGTGTTTTGTCGAGCACATACAACAGGACTGAACCCGTCTCCGCATCGATGAAAGTGGAGTGTAGTGTAAAGTATTTTATTTGTCATTCAACAATCATCTAGTAGATTTGCTGCATTTATTGAGAGTGAAGGCGAGTGGTTGTCAAACTGAGCATTCTCCGGAGCTATGAAGCCTGCAGTAAGAAGAGTCAGTGTGATAGGCAGAGGCAAGCGTTGAGCTGGGATGCATTGAGAAAGTGAAATGTTTGGAGAAATGCACAGGTTTAGGAGAAAATTCAGGCAAGCACTAGAGTCACGGAAACCAGAAGGGCTGCAGTGGCTAAAGCAGCAGAGCTAGATTTGCCAGTGGTAGTGATAGTGGGAGTGGTAGGGTAATCTGTTGAGTTTGTTGTTGTAGGATTAGACGCAGATGGCCTCCTGATGGGGTTCGCAGATGGTTTTTTAGTGGGGGTTGCAGAAGTCTGTGTAGTCGTGCTATTCGTTGGCATTGTGGGATTCGTGGTAATCGCAGAAGTCTGGATAGGACTGCTCTTCGTTGTGATTGTGGTTGTCGTTACGGCACTCGCAGTTGTGGTAGTCGAACTGTTCCCTTTAATGCAAAATAACAAGCTCACTTCAACTTCAACTAACTCTTGACAGCGCATAATGAGGCACTTTGGACTGCCCCATCAGACGGGTCTGACGTAACGTAAATCCCTGCACTCAACTTCATGGCAGAGAATGCTGCAAACTGAAGCCGCGTAATCATTTTAGTAGTAGTAGTAGTAGCAATACAGGAATGCCTTGATGGACTTGATTTGACTAATCCCGGTTACTTAGGGGTAATAGTTCAGCCTTTGACACAACGAGCATAACGAACTCACCTTCTTTCCTGCTTGTCGCAGTTACCGTCACTTTGTCAATGCAGACGTTACTTCCACTCCCATAGATAGCACAAACGACGACAGAAGTGGACTTTATTTCCACCGTTTCATTGCGGGTGTATGCTGTACTATTTGCCGAAAGAAAGACACTACGCGACGAATCACCGTTGACTGAACTACCGACAAAATATCCAGTGACATTTTCGCTGTTTTCAGATGGCGGTTTCCAACTCACGAGCACTTGGTGAACGTTGCTTATTTCAACTGTCACGTTCTGGGGAGCTTTAGGTCCTGCCAAAATGGAAATGCACAAGTTTGTCCGCATTAGTATGAAAGAGGACGATGAGATTTCACTAGCCCCAGTGTTCTCTCTCGTGTCTTCCTATGAAGTGAGATGCAGGCATAATACTCAAGCATCAGGGCGAATGCACAAAAGCTGATGAGGAGTGGTTTGCAAGGCCTGCGCCTCTTACTTCACTCACTAGTGAATGAGGTGAAACGCTAGGTGGTGTTAGATGATGCAAGGAAATGAATGGATCTACCCAGTGGCATCGAGTCAATTTGACTGTGACAAGATGGATTGCAAAGTGATGTAATGTGATGCGATTCGACGCAAACGAGTGCAAGGAGATAACTCATTCCTAGCACACTTGGACTCTTTGTGTGTTGGAAAACACTTGATATGTGTACCGAATATGCTAGTTAGTCACCAATTTACACGCTACATCCCAATTGCCAAGTGCTTCTAGCCACGCATAGATGCAAGTAAAGCATGAGAAGGCGTCTTACCTCCGGCCGCTTGGCAGTCGCGACACAAGAATATAGTAGCCAACAGCATGAAGCAGAGTGAAAGGGACATCTCTCCTGCTCCTCCTCTGGAAAAGACAGAACTTGTACTTACAACTCACACGCACATGTGTGCTTATAAACATGTAGTAAAGTGATGTAGGCCAATGGAATGCCCTACTCCTGACCTTCAAAGCAACTGGCGCATTTACAGGCACTCCGTGGAACCACACACACTACTGGGTCGTTTACGCAATTGTGTTGGGTGAGATTTTCTGGTGCAAGACAGCCCTCAACTTCAACCTCTCTTGGGAGTTTTTTGTTGCTTGATTTGATTAGCCGTGATACTGGGAGCAATGTGACTGCAAAAGTAGTAAATAGAATCGGAAGGATGCCCACCTTCTGTTTTACCATCTATCATGAAGACGTTTTCGATGATTTAGCCAGGAATAGGGCTGTTAGTCTTGGCTGGTGGACGTCACGACACGCGCACCGTGTGAGTCGACTGTTTCCAGTTTTGTGTCCCACAGGGCACGCTGATCCACGCAGCGCGAGCTATCAGTGTCTCTAGACCAGGCCTTCGCATCATGCTACGTGCCCGGTAAACCTCCTGTACGCCAGGGGGCAGTATGTTCCTCCACACCGTATGGCATACGTTGTGTTTCTATGTGCTTTCCATAGTTTTCTCTTTCACCGTTTGTGCCTTTGGCCAGCAGTGGGTGTCGATGCCGTCAGCACTGAGTGCTCCATTTCTGTCACCTCCTAGTTGGCGCTACTTTGGAGGGAGCAATGTGTTTACTCTAAAATTGTAATGAAGTGATTTAATAAATCGGTGTTTGTGTGAGTGGAATTGCAAGCAGTCGAGTTGCAGAGACGGGCATCAAGAGGATAGGAGATGCAATGTGAACGTCTTTGTTGCCTAAGCGCACGTTCCAAATAGGTCGGAGATGAGGTTGTGCACACTCAGCTCTCATCCCAGTGATGGCGACACTGCCGTATCCATATTCGTTTGACTGTCCTCTTACGTTTGAAATCTGCCTGTGTCTATGCGTCCGAGTGGATCGTGGTGCAGAAGGGACGTTGAGGCAGAAATAGAGCACTCTACACGTCTCGGAGCATAGTTGAGGAGGTGCATTCGGCACTTGGATCTTTGTTGGTTATAAAATTCGCCCTTTTTGCAAAAAGATTTCAGCACTAATGCTACTTTTGTCGAAGAAAAAGGCGTTTGCACGAAATTGGGTGGTGGACCTCAAGTTAGCTGTTATCGTTGCCCCGATAGACTCATGTCGTCTCGCTTCGCAAAAATTGGGATATAAGGTGCATTTTGTTCAAACTCTGTGACAGGGTCCGTCGATTTGGCGCAGGGACAGTAGCTGACATCATTGCACCCATTATGCGTGAAGAAGCTGCAACATGGTGCTTGAGCAGTCTTTAATGTGTGGACGGAGGGACGGCTATGAGGTAGACGAATGGATAGGTACAGAGGTGAGTGGAAGAATAGGGGATGGATGGGAGGGAGGATAATGTGGGGATAGATGGATGAATACGGTGGGGGAAATGGAGGAGCATACAGATTCGAGTTGCCACGAACTGACACCATTAGCGTCGTGGTTGATAATTGTAGGTGGCACAGGTGAGTAATAATTATATGTAATACTTTGTTTGTTTGAACTGCCGGTTTCGGTCACTTGGGTGGCCATGTTGTACTGAGCCGGTTGGTCGGCCTCCGGGGCGTGCCAACAGCCCCCAAGCCCTCTGTCTCCAGAATATGTGCATTCTACCCTAGTACTGCGCCTTCTTTTACTGTAAAGGGAGCCTCGGGACGCTACACATATATTAAAGTGACGTCTCCACTGTTTTGTGTCACGAAATGCTAAAATTGGCATGCCGCCACTGCGTAGACCCGAGAAAGGTGCGAAGGAGGAGGAAGTGTTTAGCGAAAGAAGAGAAGATGCTTACAACTAAGTACTTGGTGCAGGACACGTATGCTCAGTAGGCTGAAACAAAGGGAGGAAGAAGGGAAGATGCAAAGGCTGTACAAAGCTTGAGTAACTTTGTGTTATCTCCTCCGCCTCTGCTTATTCCTGATCCTCCTCCTTCGCCTTCTGCTCTATGGGACGCCTCAAAATCCTGCCGGTTGCATTATCGCCCTCGCCAGGTCTTCGTTAGCGACGTAAATAGGCTGTTAATTTCCACCTCCTAGCAGGATGTGCAATCCGAGGCTCACCACCTGACTACTTAACCATCCAAATGGGTAGCGGTTTGGTTTGGTGTGAGCTAATAAGGTAGTAAAAGGAGCTATATGTTGGCACTGTCGACGTCGGAGGTAGTAGCTCCAAAACAATGGCCTTTTGGAACTGACTTTTTACAATAAACATGCACTTTTGTTGCTAGAAACAACTGAAAAGCAATCCCAAACAATTTCAAGCATTATTTGTCTTCGTTTATCAGTCCCGTTAATAAGTTCTTCTTCGCTCCCTTTGCCTTCTTCCAATCACACGTGTCACTCGCACTCTCGTTTGGACTGGTCTGGCGTTTGTAACCACAGCTGAAACGACGACGAGAAGGCGCATCGAAGAGGTGCATGCTCTTCATTTTCTACATTACAGTTCTCCTTATTTTACATAAATAAGAGCGCCTTGGTCGATGGTGGGCGTGGCATTTTACCCAGTGGTGTACGCCTTTTGACACGTTGCTGAAGGCTTTAGTCATTGCAATAGTGCGTAGCGAAAGAAAAGCCTGTGCGTACGGAAATTGGCTTAAGGATGAGGTGGTGGGTCAAAGGCACTTCAACGACGGATAATGTCAGTCAAGAGACGAATGAAGTGGGACACATAGTGCCGTCGACCTGGGCACCAAGTGCTGGCTAGTAGCACAAACAGTGGAAGAGGGTTCTACATGCGGCATGCAGACACAGGGCACACAAGCAATCGTAGCTCGTGGAAGAGGGTTCTACATGCGGCATGCAGACACAGGGCACACAAACAATCGTAGCTCGTCATGTAGTGACTTCTTAGTGGCTCCAGTAGCACGCCTCGGAGACCGAAGATGGCGAGAGATGTTGGTGGCTGTACTCAAGTTGTTCAACCGCACAACTCTTTTATGTTTAAGGGTCTATAAGTAGTGTATTAAAGTGTTTTTCATCTGCAGAGCCCCTATATTTAGCCACGAACTTGACTTTCTTTTCGGTCATTGACGGCAATCATCGAGGAAGGGAGTGAGGAGAAGGATGGTGGGAGGAGAATTTACACCCTCGCTGCCCACATACAGAGCAATCACCTACTAGCCATTCCTCGTGGTCTGAAAAAGGAGGAGGCTAAGGGGCACTAAATTAACCTATGATAATGAGCCTCATAGGCCACCTACAACCAGTCACCAAATGTGGGACCGATTTTGCTAGAGACTGAGTCGTGGTGGAGGGTGGGTCTTGTGCTCCTAAGTTCTTAAAAGCGCGTTTTGCTGCAACTTTTGGGATGAATTTTTTTCTGGGCATCTCACTTGACCCACTCTGCCACACCTCGATTGCTCGTTGTCAGTGGCAGGTGGACGAGCAGTCACTCTAGTGTTAGAGGTCAGTCGAATCACCGCAAGCGTGTCAGATTAGCACCGTCCGCTCTCTCCACACACGCACACACACATCGCCTTCCTTACTCAGAGAAAGTTTGACATCTTTTTCTCCTTTATTGGTCGGTTCGTTCATCACCTCGTCCTCCGAGGAGCGGACGTACCTTTGTGGTGGTTGGTNATCTTTTTCTCCTTTATTGGTCGGTTCGTTCATCACCTCGTCCTCCGAGGAGCGGACGTACCTTTGTGGTGGTTGGCAATGTAGACTAACTCAATCAAACTGCACAGGTTGCGGTGAAGTGGTGGGGCAGGGAACGAATTCGGACGGGAAAGTGGCACGATTTCTTGANGGTAATGTAGACTAACTCAATCAAACTGCACAGGTTGCGGTGAAGTGGTGGGGCAGGGAACGAATTCGGACGGGAAAGTGACACGATTTCTTGAGGGTAAAGGTGCTTGTGAAGCAAATGTGACCACCTCGGTGAATGCATGAGGTGAAGCTAGGCCACCTATAGGTCCTTCATCTCAGTCTCTCCCTCCCTCCCTCCCTACCTACCTACCTACCTACCTCCTCTTCATTGTCCTGCATCCATCCACCACTCCATTCAACCTAGCGTGCATCCCATTTCCACACATCCATCCCTCCATCCATCTGCTTTCCATTCACATCCCTCATCATAAAAATTGCATTGTGCTGTTTCTTCCCCTTTTCTCGCCATATTGCACTGCATCCAGTTCATTCGCCGGTAATCTCCTTCCAGAATTTCACCGTTCACAGAACTCTTCTCCCACCATCGTTCATAGCCCATTCGTTCACTAATGCTGGAATGTGGAAGAGTGGTTGATATGCTAGAAGAAGAAATGGAGGTGCAGGTGGTTGGAGTCAGTAAGAAATGAAATGATTGTTTGATGGATGGAATTGTGAGTGGATGCGTGCCGACTCCATGACTTCTGGTCACCGTGGTTGGAGACATTCAAGCATGCCACTCATCAATTGCTATTTCATCATGCTGCCTGTACACATCACATGGCATCTGCACATGCATCTCCTCTGAGTCCACGCACGCTCACGTGTCTACGTTTTCTTCTCACGTGCTCACCTACTGAACTCTATGCTTTCACCCCATTCTTCACTATTTCTTAAGCTATTCTTATTTCTTAATTTTTCTTACATCTTAATCTGGATGCGGGATCAGCTGCTGACTTGAGGTCTGCACTCATCACTGATTTAGACGAGGTGGCATCGTTGCCTGCTTATGTTAGCGACTCGTGGTGCCTGTCACCGAACAAGCAATTTGTGACTCTCCTGTCACCGAACAAGCAATTTGTGACTCCTGCCGATAAGAAGCTCGCGAAAGTAATGCACTCAGTGTGCATCGATGTCGTAATAAGGTGAAGCAGTGTGCTTGAACGTACTACTCACTACCGTTCAGAAGACATGAGACAATTGACATAGTGCGAATGCCCAGTCTCCTGACACTAGGATGTTCGTGTAGCTTAGGAAACAGATACACAAGGCACCAGGTCACCACACGACAGTGCGCTTTCCTGCCTTTTGCACCTTCAAATACTTCGGTCAAATTATGTCAAATGAGTACATGAATCTAAAGGACCTAGTGTGCAGAAGTGTAGCATTTGGTGGTCTACCTCACTGCTGGTGAATACGAGAACAAAATGTGGTGTCTGTGTCAGACAGTTAAATGTGGGTTGGCGTTGCATGGAAGTTGCTTAGATCTACGTGCTTTGCGGAATGCGAAGGTGGAAGCAGTTGACTCAAACACAACTCAAACAACCAACAGCCCCACCACTGTCTGGATCATTGGAAGGCGTCTGCATGGTTGACGGCAAAACAGGAGACCACCCATCCCTCCACTTCTATGCCTTCAATTGATAGAACTCGTAGCCGATATTGCCAATTGAGGAAAATTAGTTGAAAGTTTGGAGGAATGGTGAATGTACCTGTTGTGCAGTGGAGTTGTGGCAGTGGCTGCGGAGCCTTGCTAGCAGTGAGTCCAGTCTTCTCGTTTAGTCAAAAGCTCAACTGTGACTTAACACTCAACGGGTGAATTAGAAGTGAGAACTTTCGTTGACACGTGATCGCTAGTTCCTGCCATGAACTTGACCACGGCGAATGAGACTCGGGAGCTTAATGAGGCAGTTATAAACGCCACACTATGATCGGTGTAGAGTTGGCAGATGTGCAAGATCACGCTATGATCGGTGTAGAGTTGGCAGATGTGCAAGATCTGTAGGTGTCAGGCGAGACATGCAGTATTCTAGATGAAGGGTGGGGCATTTTTCCCACAATGACGATCTTCTCCAGCTTCTACGAGGAAGAGTTCAAAGACTCTGCGTCGCACCATACATTCGCTACAACAGGTGGCTTGGCTTTCGCTCATTTTTAGCTCCCCAACACTATTTTTGTGTTCCCAGTGTACACACATTGTCGCAGCTCACCCAAAAGACGTCGTGGGTGGGGATTGTTTGCGCCAGCAGGCGTCCCTACCAGAGAAGCCCAACACAATCACTCAGGCGACCCAATAATGCGTTTGGTTCCACGGCTTGCCTGTGAATGCGCCAATTGCCTCGTAGGTCAGGAGCAGGCCATTCCATTGGCCTACATCGCCAGACTGCATGCTTATAAGCACAAGTGTGTAGGTTGTAAGTACAAATTCTGTCTTTTCTAGAGGAGGAGCAGGAGAGATGTCCCTTCCACTCTGCTTCATGCTCTTGGCAACTTTACTCTTCCATGGCAGTGTCACCCAGAGAGTAGGTAAGATATATTCGTTTTCTCTTCCTTCATTGACACGCGGATATTAATATATGGCGCTTGAAATTAGTCAATCCAGGCAGCATAGCATGTGCTTTCAACACTAGAATAGCCAAGGTGTGGTGGGAATGACTTGCCTGCTTCCACTCCCTTGTATAGCATTACATCACATCACTGCACGTTTCATCTTAGTAAGGTCAATTCAAGTTGTTGCCACTAAGCAGGCTTATTCTCTCACCCATATTTTCTGGCACCGTTGGCTTCTCACCCGATCCATTGGTAAGTAGAGCAATTGACGCAGGTCTTTCTAATCTCCTTTTGTCGCCTTTCATGCATTCACTTTTCATGCTTGAGCACTGTGCTTCCATCTCACTTTGTGTGGGGACATGTGGGAGCACACTAGGACAAATGAAGCGTTATCACTCTCTCTGTACTAATGCAGACCTATCTACGCATTTTCATTTGTGCAGATCCTAATGCTCCCCAGAACGTAAAAGCTAAGCCAATCAAACCTTACCAAGTGCACGTGAGTTGGGAAAAGCCGTCTCACCCCAAAGGGCCTGTCACTAGCTATGCTGTCAAATGGGGAGTCAAAGAACCTATGGATAACGCCATTGCTCTCGGCTTAAACCTCTTCTACGTTATCACTGATTTGCGTCCGGGAGAAAGCATTTATGTTACTGCTTGTGCGCACATTCAAGTTGGCAAAACAGTCAGAGATGAAGAAATTGTCTGCGCTCCTAAATTGACAACAACAACACCAACTTGGGATCAGTGTGAGTTCTCTATGCTTCTTTTGTCAAAAGCCAATTTATTACCTCGAAGTCACCTGTTCAGTACTGCTACCAAAGTGATTCCACAGCCTCATTTTACAGTATCCTCCGCCATATAATCTGCTACCAGGTATCAGCGTGAGACACGCCTCATGAAGCAGTCGAAAATGCTTTAGTAGACGCCGTTAGCAGTTTGCTGACATGCAGGAGTTACACTATGCAGTGAAGTAAATTTGTTGTTTTAAATTGAAGGGAGAAGCACGTCTACCACAACTGCGATTCCTGCGACGACTCCTACAACCACAACGAAGCGTACGTCTGCCCAGACATCTACAACCGCCAAAACTACCACAACCTCAATGAAGAGCACGCCTGTTCGGACTTCTACATCCGCCACAACTACCACAATCACAACTAATACCAGGTCTACCCAGACTGCCACTGTTGCCACGAAAACCACAACCACAACAAACAAAGAGTCTACCCGCACTTCTACAATCCCCACAACGGAGCCATCCACGTCAAATCCTGCAACGACAGGTTCATCAGTTTTCTCCACCACTAGTGCATCTACCTACGCTACTCTAGCCACTGCAGCCCTTCTAGGTTCCATGGCTCTAGTGCTTGCATAAACCTTCTCGTAAGTCTGTACACTTCACCAAATATTTCACCCACTCCTAGTACCACAACTCAATGCCTTCGTCTGCCCAACACACTGTCCATTCCTATTGCAGGCTTCATAACTGCGGACAATGATCGGCGTGACAACCATCAGCCTTTACTCTCAACAAACCCAGTAGCTGTAGTAAACGATTGCTGGTTGACAAATAAAATGCTTTACTACTTACCCCATTCTCGTCCATATTCAAGTGGGTTCCCTCTTGTTGTACGTAGTTGGCAAGACACCCTGCACTACAAGTGGACCAATGGCTTATTAAGTTGACACGTATCGTGCTGAAGGGATTGAAGACTGCACCACAATTCTGGGGCTGCCCATGAATACACAGAGACGTTGTTGTCCAAAGCCACAGGAGCACTTGCCCACTTGTCTGCTCATGCAAACACAAGAGGAGTCGCTTTTCACTTGACCGTTCGCTCCTAGTTGTTTGGCCATTGCTTGAAGGGCACTTCGATTGCGGCAACAGTTGGGTGGGAGGACGAAGTCACTCGTTCACTGCTATTTGCTCTTAAATGAGTCAGCCGAGTGATTGAATTGCATCAGGGAGGCACTCGCACTCAGACCTATCACCCTCCCCTCCTCCTCCCCCACACCCACACCCACACCCACACCCACACCCACACACACACCCACACACACAACCACACGCTTACACACTCACACACACACAATGAAGCCCAGTCTCCACCACACCACAGCCACATTGACACACGCACGTAGAGAGATTAGGTCACCCTTCCTGGTCTTCGTATATACCTATTGATGTAATGGCTGAGCGAATCGCTAGCATTTGGGCCAACCAGCTAGATGAAGTGTACCCACTTCTTACCTCTCTCCGATAACTCTACGTGGACTTTCTTCTTCCACTAACTTGCTAGACCATATCACTGCCTCAAGTGCTCAACATCCTCCAACAACTTGGCCAAATATAACAGAAAAGCTAAAAGGTAATGGAAATCGGTGTGGAACAACGTCACACCATAGTTGAGAGGTGAATCAACATTCAGCATGAAGAATGCCACACCCATTAACATAAGCGTAGTAGATGCGTCTTAGTAGGCTCTTTCCTTGTTTAACAGTGTGCTCAATCACTGGAGACGAGACATTCGCTTCGCTGCTACTTGCCTCACAGTCCTTCTCCACATTACTACGTAATATGTTCTGGCGCAGCATTTCACGCTCTCTTAACACCAAATGAATCACGCACCACGGGTAGCTAAGATGGGCAGCTAGTTATGTCCCCTCCCCTTGTTCAGTGATGAATGCAGACCTCATGTGAGCAGCTGCATCTGCATCCAAATCGAGTTGCAGCAGAAAGAAAGAAAGAAAGAAAGAAAGAAAGAAGGAAAGAAGGAAGTGGATGCGCAATGATGGAGAATGTAGTGGGAGCGTGGACGTCAGTAGACGAAGGTGTGAGAAGCCGACGTGGACTGGTGGGCGCACGTCGGCTTGGCCAGGCTAAACTTGGCTTGGCTTGGCTTGGCTTGGCTTGGCTTGGCTTGGCTTGGCTTGGCCAGGCTAGGCTACAGGTCTTGGCATTTTTCACTGAGCTGAATGCCACACCTATTGAATCACTCTGATCACACAGAGGCCGCGTGCTCTATTATTGCATTTTCCTCGGACTACGCCTTGATGGCATAGATCTTGGTGTGACTGTGTGTTCGACATCTGGAGGCTGGACTGTCGCTTCGCGGCATGGCCTTCGCTCCACGCTACTTGCCTCTTTGGCCTGCTAAGCAGCAGTGAGTGGTGCGTGCGTCCACACCACTTCAGCCCATTACGACATCAAAGGCGCCACAGAGCGTCACGTCCGATGTGCTGGCAATCAACATCAAACCATCCACTGATGAATGCTGGGCCCAAGTCACCAGCTGTATCTACATGCATCTTAAATTGCAAGTAAATTTGATGTGTGAGGTGAAGGTGAGAAATGATGGAGAATGCCGTGAAAGCATGGAGGTCATCAGGTGAGCGTGTGAATAGGCCAACGCATGTACTTATAAGCCACATCACCCCTCTACGCAACGTCGCATCACAAGTAGTTGCGTGTGCATAAGCCAACGTGGTCTGTGACATTGAACTGCTAGACATGCTCTACTGCCTTGGAGGCACTTTCTTGGGAATGTAAACAACGCCAGAGACTCTATTCTGTGCGTTACATTGTGCATGAAGTCAGCTTTTCTGCAATTAAACATCACCTCAAATGTCCACCAGCTTTGCTTCACAGAGGAATCTTCAAGATGGCCTTTTGCGCACAACTTTACATACATTTTGTAAATTCGTACTCCTTTTGGTCCCTGGTTTGGTTTTCCTCTCCTCCTCTATCCGACAATGCACTTGGTAATCAGTTTTGATTGCAAACCGAGCAATGCTATCTGATTGACGGATTTGCTGATGACTGCCATTTTAGCCTGTTTTGCGCTCACAAACAGTGGGAAACCGCCTCTAGGTCAGCTATTTTTTCTTTGCTGGACTATGAGGCTCCATATACTCTACTGAGCAGAATGGGAACCACTCTGATTGCATAGCGATCATATTGTGTTGAATGCAGTCCTCAAGTTAGCAGCTACATACCAGGCAAAATTGACGATGAGATGGAATTGCGTGGGTGAAGACCTGGCAAAATTGCTAGCCTCCTTCCTGCAGATTAGAGGGAGCAGTTATGTGCTGGTCATTTTAATGCCTGGAACATGACGACTTCACTGAAAGACAAGTTGATTTCATCGGCCACGTGTTGTCATTTGAAAGCAAAGGTGTTGTGGTGTGAGTGAATAACTTGAATACAGCTGTCAACATCTGTCGCCTTCTTCCATCTCCGAAGCGCTCTACTGAAGTTATTAAGTAGGCACCACGCGACGAGTTCCGCTTTCCTGCATAATTTGTGCTGGTGTGCTTCATGGTTGATTTGCACTTTGTGTTTTACCCCAACAACTGCCTAGGCACTTTGGATGAGCATCATTTAATGTGTTTTAAGGAAGTAAGTGAATTTAAGAGCATAGTATTTGAATATGTAGCATTTGGCGGTCGACCTCATGAACGCACACGAGTCCACGCTGGCCTCTTGTGCATTTTAATTACTGATCTCTATGCTTTTACAACAAATTTTATCAGTTTCATCCTAATTTCCACTCTCAATTTCTCCTCCAGCTTAACTTGGACACAAATGTGGCTGCCGAAGTGAGGTCTGTGTTCGTCACTGATGAAGAGGATGTGGAATTGCTGACTGGAGTTGGGAGGAGTACTGTGTCTGTAAAAATCACCTGCCAACAATGTCGCAGCTAATCCCAAAGGGAACAGAAACTGCCAAAAGAGGTTGTAGGTGAACATTAGTTTGCTCCGACAAGTCTTCTTACCAGAGAACCCCAAAGCAATCGCCAGTTTTGGGAGCGAGCTAGAATTTGCACGCTTGGTGTGTGCGGGTGTGTGTGCGTTCTGACAATCAACATCAAACCAACCAGTGATAAATGCAGAACTCAGGTCACCAGCTGTGTCTACGTACATCTTAAATTGCAAGTGAAATTGATGTGTGGGGTGAAGGTGAGAAATGATGGAGAATGCCGTGAAAGCAAGGAGGTCATCAGGTGAGCGTGTGAATAGGTCAACGCATGTTCTAATGAGCCACATCATCCCTCTACGCATCGACGCCTCACAAGTACTTGCGCGTGCATAAGCCAACGTGACTTGTGAAATTGAACCTGTAGACATGGTTGACTGCCTCAGAAGCACTTTCCTTGACAATGTGGACAAAGTTAGAATCTCTTACTTGTACATAAAATTGTGCGTGAGGATAACTTTGCGTCAAGTGGAAATTACCTCGAATTCACGAGATCTTGGCTTGACAGAGAATTTTTAAAGATGACTTTTATGCACAATTTCGGTTTCCAGTCCGTTTTTCCCTTTCTCCGTCATGCAGCGAAGCATTCGAAAATCAGTTTTGATGGAGAACCGAACAATGCTTTCCGATTGATGGACTTGCGGATGACTAACAAATCAGCCTGTCTTGCTCCTACCAGCAGCAAGAAACCGCCTCTGGGATAGCTGGATGAATGCTGTTAATGTCAACTTTGCATTGACCATTTCATTTTTTGAAGGATTTACACTCCACTTCATGATGTCTGACAACAATCTCATCAAGTGTCATGGCTGCTTTCTGCCCGTGCTTCATTGGTAAATGTTGAAGTCCAGTACCAAAATGCAAAACCTACACTGAAGTGTTTACCATTAATGACAACTCTAGTCAACTATGGAAGCAACCCAAATCTCTTAGCATGGGAGCATTTTATGTGCAGTGAGCAATGAAGGGTTGGCTAGACGATAGAATTTGTGAGTGAATGGGTGCTAACTCCATGCCGTCTGGGCGGCATGAATGGAGGCAGTCAAGTATGCCAACCATCAATTGCTATTTCACCATGCCGCGTGCACGCATCACATGGCCTGTGTACACTCGCCCACGAGTGCAGGTTGGCTTCCCACACGTTCACCTGCTGACCTCAATGTCTTCACAACACTCTCCGTCATTTCTCATCTTCATCAAATTTCATAATTTCTCTTAGCGCTTAACATGGATGCAGATGTGGCTGTTGGCTAGAGGCCCGCATTCATCACAGAGTAATGGACGGTGAAATTGCTGACTGCTCATTGTAGCGATTTGTAATGCGCCACTCATTTGGTGTTGGTAATTGGCGCTGCAATAGAACAAGCACATTGCAACTCCTTTCCAAAAGAGGGTGGTGAAAGTGGTACACTCAGTGCGCATTACGTACAATTCCTTTATCTTCGTCTCATTTTGCGATGCGATGCACAGCCAAGGGCGGAACAGACTGGTGAAGGCATCAAGGTGACCAGAGATGTGGCCTTACGAGGTAGTGAGAGGAGCAATTCAACCCAGTGTATTGGGGAAAGGCAAAAGTATGGGCACATTAGGGGACCGGAGAGGGTGACCTCATCGGTTCACGTGAGTGTGTCAATCTGGCTCTAGGCTCGTAGAGACTGGAATTGAGTGCGTGTTTAGGTCTGAGTGTGAGCCCAGTGCCTTTCCGATGCAATTCAGGCACTCACTTAGTTAAGCATAACTACTGGTGACAGGTTGACACCGCTCCTATAAGCAGCCGAGTGGACGAAACCTTTCGTGACTTTGGACATCAGGGTCCCTCGGGATGCAAAGATGGCACTAGAATTGTAATTCAGCATTAAACCCCCTCTGCATGATGCGTGTCATCTCACTAACCAAGTCGTCCATTTTGCAGTGTTTTGTCGAGCACATGCAACGGGATTGAAACAGTTTTAGCACCAACAAAAATAGAGTGTAGTGTAAAGTATTTTATTTGTCATTCTCTGGTGTTATGGAGCCTGCAGTAAGAAATGTCAGTGTGATAAGCAGACGCTTCCAAAAACCAGCTTTGTTAACAGCAAACACATTTTGTGCTGCTAGAAACAGTCACAAAGCAATCCAAAACAACTCCAAGCATTGGAATTATTAATTAATTACTTAGTTATTGCTTTCAAATTTACGCCTGCTCATTGATCTAGTTTGTCCACATACATACTTGTGAATCAAACGCCTAGGTGAGTGAATTCAGCAAATGGTAAAATTTGGTGCTCTTTACTAGCGCAAAACTTTAAGCTCATTTGTTTTACGGTGCGATAGTGTTAGCAGGTGATTTAAATTAACAGGTGCAGTGCGTAAGCTGTGTTGCCTTTGCATATCCATCAATCTTTGGAGAATAGGTTGGTAAAGCACGAAACACTTGGTGTTCACCTATCAGCTGTCATCAGCAGGTTCCTTCACTTGTCGAACTGCCTCCTTTTGTACACGATTACCCGCTAAAGTGGGCGCAAAAGCCAAGTGGGACTACTGTTAGGACACCTTTTAACTACTACACCTAACCAAGTGTTTGCCTTGCTGCACGGCACTTTTAGCGAGTAAGTAAGGTTGCTTTGGCAGTATGCTAAATGGTTTATTGTTGCAGTGATGATGAATTTTTAATAATGCAGCCTGGTTTCTAGAGAAGATTTGTGGCCTTACTAAGTACTTGGTAATCACTCTTTTTAGTTTCTTTGCCATGTGCTTATTCTACTTTTGCATACTGGTTTATCCATCCTCCGTATGCTGTCGCTTGTTGAAATAAGCGCTAAAGAAAGACTGCAGTTATTGCAATGCTCCAAGTGGTTAATTGGGATCGCTATGTTAGTGCATTGAATGGTTCGTTGGTTTGATGACGATGGAATTTGATTAATAGGGCCTTGTTCGATGAATGCAGTTAAAAATCGACTTAAAGCTTCGCCCCCCTTCTCCTTCTTTCTCCTTCTTCCTGCTAGAGGCAATGTGGACCCTGACCTCGTTCAACGAAAGTTAGTTATCATCGGTCGACAGAGCATTTGTTCGTTAAGCATGGAAGGAATACCAGGCAGCAATGGACACGAATCGCGCCTTTGTCATTACTTTTGACGGTTCGGATGGCTGGTTTATTGTACCGTGTCTCTCTCCAAGTTGGACTGTACGTGTGCAGCCTCTGATGTGATGCACGAGGTTATCAGCTGCTACGACATTGTCTATTAGGATGGCTGATCCGGGGACTGGAGAAGTGTGATCGTATGTGAGCAGTTTTGATGTGCGCAAGTGCGTGAGGCAATGGACTGCATTTTGTGGTGCAGCTCAACAACTTCCTGGTCACATTGGAGCACGTCGTATTGTTGCAGTTATGATGAGACTGGGTGAGCTGACTGCGTGACAAGTTCAGTTCCCTTTCCTGATATTCCTGATGAAGGGGTAGTTGGAAGTGTTGTGCCTCCGGCCTTGTGCCACCAATCAGTGCTTGCAAAGAATTTTCACCTACCTTAGTTGGAGTTGCCAATGTCGAGTCTGTTGGATAGACACATGCAGTGTGATGTGGAAGGCCTTTCCATTGATGGATGCTAGTGAAATGGTGTGTCCATTTGCCAGCAAAGTGCATGTCACATCGGACTTTGTAAGTTCCCAACTTGATAATTTTGCGAATGGCAAGATGTGGCTCTCAAGTGGTTTGTCAATCAGCCACACATTCGATTGGTGTAGATGCTGCGGACGAAGTGCTTGCCTTGGACTTGTAGGTGTCTGTAGGGCTTCGTTATAGCAGGAAGGTGACATCCTTCACAAGTGCATGCGACTTCGGTTCGTGTGGGTGAATAATGCACAAATTAGTGGAAAAAACAGTAGTCAAATGAACAAACTCTGCATGAGCACTGCACCCAGGGGCAGCTGCGATGTGAGAAATGTGGGACAGACGCTGTGGCCGGCAGGTGAAGTGCGTTTGTGGAAGGATGAGTGACGCGTTGGGCGAGTGTGCGTTACCTTGACGTGGGTTAGACACCCACGGAGGGGTGAGGCTGACTGGCACTTGCGCTAATTGAGACTTAATAAATGCGAAGCAGTACCAACTTCACAAACGGATGAAATGCCGATGGAGGGAAGGAAAGAGGGAGGAAAGAAGGAAGGGAGGGAGGAGTGTTATGTCAGGAAGGTGGATGGTGGCGTCAATTACCAAATCACGAGGCAGTCGTCCATGCTCTTTCTCAGTGGGAAGCGGTTCGCGAGTAGAAAGGTAGTGTGGGACCAGCCGGTGTAATGGTGGCGTTAATTTCGCACTTTCACTAGCATAAATTATGGAGGAGTTGTTGCAAACCTAGTGGAGGAGGTAACCAGGAAGAAGAGCAATCTGGTCGTTACGGGATCATCGGAAGACTGTGTGAAGAACTGCTAATGTCTACTCAAATGGAGAGCACTTGGTCCGCATCCTGTGGTCTATTTACGTCTCCCATTCCCCCATCTAGTAATGCCTACGTGCTCCCTTTGGATTGAGGGGGTGGGCATCTCGTGGTGGGAGGAGCAGGGTAGTGTGCGAATGCACCGAAGGGGTGCAACCCACAAAAAACGTGGATGAAGGGAGTGTCGGCGACTGGTGCTCTTGACGAGTAGACGTGCCTGCTCATCCTCCTTGCTCCAACTTCCCATTTTATGTTCCATAGTTCGGTGGATCTGCTACCTGCCTACCTCATTGCCAACTTCTCCCTTCCCTCGTTTTGGAGAGAACCTCGACATGGTGGTCAACACAATAAGGGGTAAGAATGCGCACTCCTCTACCTACTCCTGCATGTGCACTTTTACTCTCTCTGTCTCAGTTTGTGTGTGCATGCTATTGTCAACTTCCTTCTTTTATCCTCCTAGGTGGTCGCTTCAACTTGCGGCAAAATTGTCTCGTTTTCGTCTCCGAAAGCGACACATTGTGGTGGGAGTGGAGGAGTAGTGCCCATGCCCCACTCCGTTGTGCATCTCACTCAGATGCGCAACAGCATGAACAAGGCTGCGCATTGAGGTGGTGAAAGGTTTCACACCGGATGACGGTGGTTTGCCAGCCGTGTGGCCAGGACTTTCGAGTCGCCTGTGCAGCAGACACAGAAGCGGGGGACTTATCGAAGGAAGTGGTGCAATGAGAGCAGCGTCGGATGAGGGATGCACAGGTACCTCAAATGCAGTCAGCAAATGTGCTGAGGCAGAAGACGCTTAGACGATTCCTTTGTTTGTTTACTGAAGGGAGACACACTGCCAAAAGAGGTGAGCCAGTGGGAAGTAATGAAGGTGTGAGAGGAGGCGCAGTGAGGGAATGCAATATAGTTAATCAATGTCTTCCAAGTCCCAAGTCCACGTGTCTGTGTCACCCTTCATTGGTTTTCACTACCTCCAGACTTACTTGTTTCTCTTCCTTGGCTTTCCTTCACCCTCCTGTTAAGCGCACGTTTTCCTTCTCCTCCTTGCTCCCGCTTGGCTTCTCTTCACTCTCTTTGCCTCCTTCCAATCACACGTATCACTCTCACTCTCGTGTGGACTGGTCTGGCGTCTGTACCCACAGCTGAAACGACGACGAGAAGGCGCATCGAAGAGATGCATGCTCTTAATTTTCTGCGTTACACTTCTCCTCATTTTAGATAAATAAAAGCGCCTTGGTCGATGGTGGGCGTAGCATTTTACCCAGTGGTGTACGCCTTTTGACACGTTGCTGAGGGCTTTTGTCATTGCAACAGTGCGTAGCGAAAGAAAAGCGTGAGCGTGCAAAAACTGCCTTAAGGATGAGGTGGTGGGTCAAAGGCACTTGAACGACGAAAGTGTTGAGGATGGTTGAGTGGGCGCGTAGGTGAGTGCATGGATGTGTGGGTGGATAGATGGAAGGCTGGAATGTGCATGAGTGTATAGGTGTTTCGGTGGATGTGGAGCAGTTTGAGGGACTCGGATGCAGTGAGTACGTGGATGGAGAGTGAATACCTGAGGCTTGAAAAGTGGTGGTAAATTAGTGGTTCGAGAAACAGAGCTTTTCGAAATCACTTGCCTCATTCCTGCTGAGTGGAGGAGACAGCTAAGTTCTCCCCTTTTTTGTGCTTGTAACATGACGACCTGATAAAAGAAACGAAGCTGATTTCGTGTATTTTGTGTTGTCAATTGTCCGCAGAAAGTGTCATGTGCGTGAGTAACTTGACTATCGCCACCGACGTCTGTGGCCCTCTGCGGTCCTGTGGCGTGCTACTGAAGTTATTAAGTAGGCACTGCATGACGAGTCCCGATTTATTGCATTCGTTGCATCCATAGGCTTTCTGTGGTTTCTTCCGTCTGCGGTTGCACAGCTAGCCAGCAACAAACGTAAAATAAATCCTTTTGTGGCGGAGTTAAACTAGATCTATCATGTAGTGATGAGCGCCAATCGGAATCTTTGCCTGGCTGCTAGACTCGTGTCGTCTGACATGAAAAGGAAGCGATATTTTTTGTCTCACAAATAGAAGCGCATAGAGCATTGATCATGAAAAGGAAGCGATATTTTTTGTCTCACAAATAGAAGCGCATAGAGCATTGATAATTACATTTCTGTGTGTTTGTGTTCTAACAATTATTTTCTTACTACTTTCGCTGCCGATGCTGGATGTTTCCAATCGTTCATTGCCTGGAAAAGATGGTTAGATCATGGGTGCTGGAAACACTCTTGACTACCTCTTACCACCGTTGTTGTGGGACGTGGGAGAAGCATTCGCTTGGATATTTCAGTTGATCTCATCTGCCTTTATCACACGTGTCGCTCACAAATGGCTAGTACATGGAGGGCTAGAGCTCAGGCATATTCGCTTGTCCTGTTGAATCATCAGCGCAGCTATCACGTCGACATTGGTATGTGTGTGTGTTATCAAGCAGTGTACTTTCGGAGGTCATTCAAGCGAACATGGATGCGGCAGTGTCTCCATCACTGTGATGGCAGGCGAGTGTGCAAGACCTCACATTTCACACACTTGCCGTCTGCACGTCGGCAATCAAGACGCTCACTTTGCATTCCTCATTCCCTCCATATCCTGTCTTGGCAACTCGACTGCATGCAGGCCCACTCACACAAGCACCCATTTATTCAACTCGTGTTAGGCGCTCTTAGCATGAACACATTGCTTCACCCCAAATGATCTCAGTCAACGGATGATGGGAGTGGGACACATAGTGCCGTCGACCTGGGCATCTAGTGCTGGCTAGTAGCACGAGCAGTGAAGAGGAATCCACATGCAGCACAATAGAAATCACCTTTCACTTGATCGTCCGCTCCTAGTTGTTTGGCCATTACTTCAAAGGCACTTCGATTGCGGCAATAGTTGGGTGGGAGGACGACGTCATTCGTTCACTGCTATCTGCTCTCAAATGAGTCAGCCGAGTGATTGAATTGCATCAGGGAGGCACTCGCACTCAGACCTATCACCCTCCCCTCCTCCTCCCCCACACCCACACCCACACACACACCCACACCCACACACACACACACACACACACAAAATGAAGCCCAGTCTCCACCACACCACAGCCACATTGACACACGCACGTAGAGAGATTAGGTCACCCTTCTTGGTCTTCGTATGTGCGTATTGATGAAATGGCTGGGCGAATCGCTAGCATTTGGGCCAACCAGCCAGCTAAAAATGCACCCACTTCTTACCTTTCTCCCATAACTCCACGTGAACTTGCTTCTTCCACTAACTTGCTAGCCCATATCCCTGCCTCAAGTGCTCAACATCCTCCAACAAATTGGCCAAAATTAACAGACAGGCTAAAAGGCGACGGGAATCGGTGTGGAACAATGTCAGACCATGGTTGAGAAGTGAATCAACATTCAGCGTAGCGTAGGCTATATGCTTCCTATTCTCCAGCATGAAGAATGCCACACCCATTGACATAAGTGTAGTAGATGAGACTTAATAGGCTCTTTCCTTGTTTAACAGTGTGCTCAATCGCTGCAGGCTAGACATTCGCTTCGCTGCTACTTGCCTCACAATCCTCCTCTACATTACTAAGTAGTGTGTTCTGGCGCAGCAGTTCACACTCTCCCAACACTGATGTGCACTGAATGTACTACATTCACGACCTTATTTTGGGAAGGAGTTCCACTTTTTGCCATTCCATGGCTGTGCTAGTAAATTGCTGACTCTATCCAACCCTCTATTCTTCCTCTTATCACCTTATCCATCCTTCCACCATTCCAGCATACGTCCTTCACTCAAACTTTATTCTTCGTCTATCTCTCTCCGTCCCTCTCTCTCTCTTGTCCTCCGTTCGCCAAACATCCCATTCATCCTATCACTCATCCCATTTCCGTAAACCAATTTCTTCCTCGATCCATCCCTTCCTCCACATGCCTTACATTCACAACTCTCGTCACAAACCACTTTTGTGCTCTTATTTCACTCTTTCATGCACCATTTCACCCTACGTCCATTTTGCTTGCCAATAGTATTCCTCTAGTCTTTCACCACCCACTGTAGTCTTTTCTCACTATCAGTCATACTCCTTTCGCTCACGTAACTATCCGTACAACGCGACTAGCTTTTGTCAAGATATCGCCAATGTAACTACATCGTGGCCAAAAACATGGAGAAGGCAGCAATGCTAAGTCTGCAAGATTTAGAGGTGTCCTGCAGGATAGTAGACGTAAGAGGAGGGGAAAGTGGTGGAGAAGGTTGAGGAGGAAAAGGAATGGGAAGGGGTGGTATTGTAGGATGAATCAAGCTTTGTGCAGTCTTCCCTTCTTCATTCCCGCCTACTTGGCATGCATACTGCCTCACAAAACGGTTGGTTAGTTAGTTAGCTAGTTTAGTTAGTTGGTCAATTAGTTAGTTAGTAGTAGTAGTTGTAGCACGTCGCCTCTTTCACAGTTCCTTCCATACACTTGGCGGTAGAGATCTCACTCAAAGTCTCACTCTTCACCCGTTCGATTAGCCTACGCTAACTGTGACCTCGTCCACCGCGTCATCTGCGCGCACTTCCACAGCAAACCCAACGTCTTCTCTAAACTTGTGTACTTCGTCCTTGTCTTCGTCTTCAGGCCCTTGCAGCAGATGAATTGTCCGCGAGTATAAGCCCTGAGGATTGCTTGGGAGGCTCTTACATTCACTGTCGCCTTTATCGATCTCCGAAGAGTGCTACTGAAATCATTAAGTAGGAAGTGCACGGCGAGATCCGAGTTATTGCATGGGTTATGTTTGTGTGCTTTCTGCGGTTCCTTCACCCCAACTTGCGTTTTGGCCACCGGTGGTTGCTGATGCATCCGCACGTAAGTGTCTCACTTCTATCACCTCTTAGTTGACATTACTTTGGACCGAGTAATGTGTTTAGTTTAACATCGCTTTAAACGAATTTACTAAATCCGTCTTTGTGAAATGGACTTGCATCCAGTCGAGTTGCAAAGACGGGAGGCATCAAGGGGTAGGGAATGCAATGTGGGTGTCTCCATAGTCGGCGCGCATGCGTCAAGTGGGCGAGAGATGAGGCTGGACACGCGCGTCGCCCAGTCTGGTGATGGAGGCACTGCCGCATCCATGTTCGCTTGATGGGCTTCCTACATCACACCGCTTGCCAACACATTCGAAGTCTGCCTGTATGTGTGTGTGCGTGTGTGTGTGTGGCAGTTGCAAGAGCTGCAGGTCTTTCTAGAAGATCTGCTGATTACGGTGGAAATAGAGCACGAAGCATGTGGTAGCAACACAAATAATTGCTGTTGGTTGGTTTGAACCCCACCCTACTCTGTAGAGATGAAGGTGAGTTGGAATGGTTGCCTTACCTGACACATATGGGTTGACTTCGTTAAAATTAGGAAAGAAGTCACACTCCATTTAATATATGTGTGTAGGTTGGTCAATGACAATCCGCTACAAGGAACGCTCATAAAAACTGCTTTAAATTAATTTGAAATCTAATTGTGTCACAACAAGCACATTATTGAACCATTAAATTACTACCTAAGAGCAATGCTTGTGATTGTAATACTTTGTTTGTTCGAACTACCGGTTTAGGTCACTTGGGTGGCCATATTGTACTGAGCCGGTTGGCCGCCCTCCGGGCCGTGCCAACAGCCCCCAAACCCTCTGTTTCCAGAATATATGTATTCTGCCCTAGAACTGCGCCTTCTTTCACCATAAAGGGAGCCTCGGGACGCTACATTGGTGGCAGCGGAAAGGGGACCCGACTTTGATGGATTTCATCCTGCTCCATGCCGCTTCTGGCAAACGTCGGCGTTGTGAAAGAAGTGCATGTGCTACGGAGGGGAGAACCTTTGGTATCTCGTAACAGAAGGGTTGAGATCGACGTTCATCTTCGACATCTCCCTCGCCCTCGTGTTCGACAGGGAAGCTATTAACAACTGAAGCGACACTAGCCGTGGACTCCAAGCCCAGTGGAACTGCCAAGAGGGACCTGTGACGTTGTGGTCAAGCATCTTCTGTAAGCTCTCTCTTTTTTCCTTGGGCGACTCGTCGTTTTCCGTCAAAGTGCGCATCCACAGATGTTGAATGTGCNCTATTAACAACTGAAGCGACACTAGCCGTGGACTCCAAACCCAGAGGAGGGCCAAGAGGCGCGCATTTGCTGCACTGGGTGCTACGCGGAATTGATGGCACTACAGGAACACATGCGTTCGAATCTCGACGACTGGGACGGTTAGCTCGTGGGTGCTTCCCGCAGCACTGATTACGTTGTGATGGCTGACACGGGAGGCTGACCATGGGGAGCGTCGGGGACGACGCTCGAAAGAAGAGAGGGGCTGTGTAATACTTTGTTTGTTTGAACTGCCGGTTTTGGTCACTTGGGTGGCCATATTGTACTGAGCCGGTTGGCCGGCCTCTGGGCCGTGCCAACAGCCTCCAAGCCCTCTCTTTCCAGAATATATGTATTCTGCCCTAGTACTGCGCCTTCTTTTACCGTAAAGGGAGCCTCGAGACGCTACAGTGATGCTTTGTTTATTTGGACTGCCAGTTTCGGCCACTTGGATGGCCATATTGTACCAGCCGGTTGGATGGACTACAGGCCATGGCAGCAGCCCACAATCCCTCTGCTTCCAGAATATGTGCATTTTGCACTGGCGCTAAGTCTACTTCTACCACAAAGGAAGTCTCAAGATACTACAGTGGTGGCAGCGGAAAGTAAACCCAAATTAAATGGACTTCTATTCTCTTCCTCACCGCCAGTAGCGAGCTACGGATGGGAGAATCTCCGACATCTCAAGACAGAAGGACTGAGATCTACCCTCATCTCTGGCACATTCTCCGCCCTTGTGTTCTGCAAGAAAGCTATTAACAAGTGAAGCGACACTAGCCGTTAACTGCAAGTCCAGTGGAACTGCCAAGAGGGATCAGCCACTTTGTGGTAAGCTCTTTCTCGGGAAGTCACAGGACGCCACCATTCTAAACAGATAGCCACTGCAAAAAGATACACTGATTTGATTCAATTTTTAGGCGCCATTTACCCTCGTCCCCTTTATTTGTTACACTAATAATTTCTTGCTTTCTGATTTATGCTTGCCTTTTTACCTAGCTTGTCCATGCATCCACTTGCTAAATTAATCGTCTAAGTGAGTGTAAGCAGCATCTGATAGAATTAGGTGTCACTTATTGGCACACAATTTTAACGCTCAGTTGTTTTACGTTGCGATGCTACCGGTCCTTACTTTAAAGTTGTTAGTGCAGTGTGTAAGTGGTTTGATGTTTGCATAAAGACTAAGCTTTGGGAAATAGGTTGAAAGTACACGAAGCATTTGGTACTCACTTATCGGCTGTCGTAGACATTTTTATCTAGTCATAGAACGACTTTAGTAGTGTGTTGATGGTTCGCTATTTTGGTGGCGATGGCTTTTGAGTTATGAGGCCCGACTTGTTGAATGCAGTTGGAAATCTACCAAACACTTCGCTGTCCTCTTTCTTCATCTTTTCCTGTTAAAGATGTTGTGGGCCCTGACTTCGTTATACGAGAGTAGATTGCCATCGGCCGATGGAGCATTTGATCGGTAAGAATGAAGGCAATAGCGAGCAGCACAAAATGCGAATGGTGCCTTTGTCCTTGCTGTGGACGGTTTGGATGGCTGATTTAGTAGACCCTGTCTCGCTCCAAGTTGGTCTGTACGTGCGCGGATTCCAGTGCGGTTCATAGGATTATCTGACTCGACTTCGTCTGACAGAATGGGGGATCTGGCGACTGGAGAAGCGTACTCGAATGTCAGCTGATTTGAGCTGGGGAGCGGCGTCAGACAATGGATTGCCNAGCCGGTTGGATGGACTACAGGCCATGGCAGCAGCCCACAATCCCTCTGCTTCCAGAATATGTGCATTTTGCACTGGCGCTAAGTCTACTTCTACCACAAAGGAAGTCTCAAGATACTACAGTGGTGGCAGCGGAAAGTAAACCCAAATTAAATGGACTTCTATTCTCTTCCTCACCGCCAGTAGCGAGCTACGGATGGGAGAATCTCCGACATCTCAAGACAGAAGGACTGAGATCTACCCTCATCTCTGGCACATTCTCCGCCCTTGTGTTCTGCAAGAAAGCTATTAACAAGTGAAGCGACACTAGCCGTTAACTGCAAGTCCAGTGGAACTGCCAAGAGGGATCAGCCACTTTGTGGTAAGCTCTTTCTCGGGAAGTCACAGGACGCCACCATTCTAAACAGATAGCCACTGCAAAAAGATACACTGATTTGATTCAATTTTTAGGCGCCATTTACCCTCGTCCCCTTTATTTGTTACACTAATAATTTCTTGCTTTCTGATTTATGCTTGCCTTTTTACCTAGCTTGTCCATGCATCCACTTGCTAAATTAATCGTCTAAGTGAGTGTAAGCAGCATCTGATAGAATTAGGTGTCACTTATTGGCACACAATTTTAACGCTCAGTTGTTTTACGTTGCGATGCTACCGGTCCTTACTTTAAAGTTGTTAGTGCAGTGTGTAAGTGGTTTGATGTTTGCATAAAGACTAAGCTTTGGGAAATAGGTTGAAAGTACACGAAGCATTTGGTACTCACTTATCGGCTGTCGTAGACATTTTTATCTAGTCATAGAACGACTTTAGTAGTGTGTTGATGGTTCGCTATTTTGGTGGCGATGGCTTTTGAGTTATGAGGCCCGACTTGTTGAATGCAGTTGGAAATCTACCAAACACTTCGCTGTCCTCTTTCTTCATCTTTTCCTGTTAAAGATGTTGTGGGCCCTGACTTCGTTATACGAGAGTAGATTGCCATCGGCCGATGGAGCATTTGATCGGTAAGAATGAAGGCAATACCAAGCAGCACAAAATGCGAATGGTGCCTTTGTCCTTGCTGTGGACGGTTTGGATGGCTGATTTAGTAGACCCTGTCTCGCTCCAAGTTGGTCTGTACGTGCGCGGATTCCAGTGCGGTTCATAGGATTATCTGACTCGACTTCGTCTGACAGAATGGGGGATCTGGCGACTGGAGAAGCGTACTCGAATGTCAGCTGATTTGAGCTGGGGAGCGGCGTCAGACAATGGATTGCCCGGCCATTTCGGAATGTGCTGCATTGTTACAATTACGATGAGACTGGGTGAGTTGACTGCGCGACAAGTTCTATTCCCTTTGCTGACATATGCGTCCAACTTGGTCTCTTTAATAAATGCTTGCATGGACTTGTCACCTAACTCACTTGGGTCTGTCAATGTCAAGCTTGCAATAATAGACGGGTGCGGTGTGATGTGGAAGTGTGTTGTGTTGACAGATGTTGGTGAGTGGGGAAGGAATAGGCTTGCTTTATTGAGTCATTAACAGAGGAGGCTGATGTGTCCATTTGGGAGCCAAGTGCATCCCTTATTGAGCTTTGTAGTTATCCGACTGATTCATTTTCCCAATGGCAAAATGTGACTCTCAATTGTTTTGTCGGTGAGTCACTTTTCGAGAGGTGCAGATGCTGTGGGCAAAATGCTTACCTCGAACCTGCAGCTGCCGCTCATGGGACTTCGTTTTAGCGGTAAGTGGACATCCTCCACAAGCAATTACATGCGGTTTTTGTTATATTGGGGGGGACAGCGCGTAAATCTATGCGTAAAACAGTTGCGGTGGTAGATTCGAGATCGTCGGGATGATAAGTGGCACAGGGTATGTGGTCAACTTCTCTGTGCAGAATGCGGACTGCTAGCAGCAGAAGAGGAGACTGGGGGTTCTTTTTGCATGCTAAGCCCACTGCGGATTGGCTGCCGCCTTCAGTTGAAGGCGGAGAGGTTCATCGCCCTGAATGTGAGTAAGCCAGCTTATTGTGATCTCGGAGGAAGGGGAAATAAATGGCGATGCAACCAGCCAACGAAGGTGAGCTGTTTTAATCTACACATTCTGTTGTGGAGGTCATGGTTGTAATGGCGTTGGGAGCAGTGAAATGGAGAAGGCCCACTGCGTCTGGAAATTAGGCAGCCAGACGCGTTGGGTCTTGCCAACAGAACGGACACCTACACTATGGACGCTGCCACCACCATAACTTTGGCATCAACCCCACCGATCGCCCACCAACAATGAGAGCTCCTTCCGCAACAGCTTGTGCAGACGTGTTGGTTTGATGAAAGTGTAGACAGTGAGCCCCTCCACTGAAGAAGGCAGTCGCTACGGCTCCGACCACCCATCTGTTCAGCCTGAAAGTTGACACGGAACAAGCGCATTAGCTTAATGAAGTCACAACGTCTGAGCTTGCGTCCCAACTTTCTGTGTTGCTTGTCCGATATATGGGTGTAACATAAATTTGACGACGGTATTATCAAGGCTAGCTACACCGAATCGTGTGGCGCATTTGGAGTGTTTGGATGGGCCAGCCCTCTGGATGGATGGAAGGTGACCTGTAGGAAAGAATGATATCTGTCCTTATTTGAGGCTTTCTTTGATTGGCAATTGCATTACCTATGACAAACGAGGGCAGTTTTGCCATATCAGAGCAACTACACACTCAGAGAAACCTCATCAGAGTTGCTTAGCAGGACGTCCACAGCTCTGTTGTGGGCTACTGCTCACTGAGATGCTTTTCGTGTATGGGTGCGCGTCGTGATTTTGCCACTTGATTGCCAAACACTGCCGTCCTCTGTCCCATACACCTCTTCCACGTTTTCACACCAGGACGAAGACCAGGCAAAATTGCTAGCCTCCTTCCCGCAGATTAGAGGAGATAGTTATTTGCTAGTCATTTTAATGCCTGTAAAATGACGACTTGATTGAAATGGAAGCTGAATTCATCAATCACGTGTTGTCATTTGAACGCAGAGGTGTTGTGGTGCGGATGAATAACTTGAATGCGGCCGTCAACGCCTGTCGCCTTCTTCCATCTCCGAAGCGCTCT
>LWMK02000305.1:0-90565 GCA_001693075.2 Taenia saginata | reverse complement strand
TATACACCTTTATGCTGCTGTGGAATACTCCGGCTGGTTAATTTGGATTGTTGCAGCGGTGCATTAATTGATTGTAGATTGACTTTTGCCCTACTAGTTGTAACTGCAATTCTCGATAGTGTGTTGGCCTTTTTCCTAATGTCGTGGTGCACGAGGTCTGACCTCGGCGACTACAGGAACGGGGGTTCAGCTTCAGCATGTGTTGGTGCTTGTTCGTTAGTTAAATAGTTTAGCTCAGAAACAAACGGGCGGCTACTAGTGGACTCAGGGGTGTTTGCCAGGAAGGTTGTAGTAGTAGTAGCAGTAGACTTTCATGGAACCTTTAGGGGCCTCGAATTGTCAGGGTTAAGGTAAAGTTGGCTTAGTCGGAAGGGATATATGTTGTTGTATGGTTGTGGCAAATTTATTTCTCTTTCATCGCATTGTTTGGCTTTTGGCGGAGGTTAGATGAACTGTGCTGGCCCATTCATTTGCTCCGCCTTTGTTGCGAACCAGATGTAAATCTCTAACAGGCGCCGACGACACGAAGCGTGATGAAGGAGCGAGGGCATGTGTTGCAGGAGGATATAGTCCTGGGGAGAGGCGATGGAAGAATGTACAACTGGAGGAAGAAGGAAGGAAAAGATGAAGGGGAAAAAAAGAAGCAACTGGCAAGTTTTTGCTCGTTACCATCCTCAGACGCAGTGTTAAACAAAGCATTGAGGCAGACTTGCTGCCTTGGTCACAGAAACTACTGTATTTAATGCGTCCCACATTTATATGCATGTGGTGACGCAGTTGATGGTTGGATGTAGCAGTAGGTTTCTCATCATTCGCAGCCGCTTTGTGTGCTGGTTGTCTGACCAAGAAAAAGTGTGCACTTGAGACTCTTTTTAGTTCGACAGGGGTTTGTTTAACTTTCTTTGCTACGGGATGATAAGGAGGAGGAGAGGGAGGCTGAGGTGCTGCGCCGTCGCTGCTTCCCCCTACTACTGCAGCCACTGCTGCAAGATGTCGCAGTGTTGTGATGTGGTGGACATGTGGAGTGGTAAGGAGATCAATCCTATCTTCTTCGTTTGCTCCGCTACTGCTGCTGCTCAGCCGTCTGTGACACTGTAGTGCGTTGCTGGTGATGTTGTTGGAGCTCTACTACAAGGTGGATGAATTGTTTTCTTGCTATAAAAGGCGTGGACGTGAGATCTCGTCCCCCAGAACTTTGATATACTTGGAAAGCTTCTGCCCTTTACAGCTGCAATAGCTTCACTTCACTTCTAATGTGTGGTTATCGACATCTCTGGTTTGTGTATGTGCTCTTTGTTATTGTGAGAATGTCGGTGGGTGGGCTGGTGGGTGGATGCTGGTTTTCGTGGTGGTGGTAGTGATGATGATGGCCAGTAGTGAGTGTCCTTTGGAAACGAGTGAGGAGGATGTGTTTGTTGACGTACGGCGCAACGACAGTCCTTGGTGTGATTGATTGACTGGGGGAGGCGGTCGCACTACTGGCCGGCGCTCTGTAGGTAGGTGGTTAGGCGAGTAGAAGTTAAGTAGCAATAATGTCGCCCGACAGGTGGTTTCTTCTTTCTCTTCTTCTTTAACACCTTTCTTGCACTGTCTACAATTTGTTAAAAGAATTGAGACCAGGGAAGAAATAGTAGAAGTTGGTTTGACAACGGCAGCGAGAAGTGAAGTGTGTTTCTACCCCTTCTTCTTTTCTCCCTTGAATTACTTCAGCCAACCTGCTCACCACTCGTCAATTATCGCGTCTTCTTCAACGTATTCTCATATATAAACACCGCCATTCTGTTGATCGCGTGATAGAGTACTCCCTCTTTCTTTTGCTGTCTCCGAGTATCTGCAAGCCCCTGCCCTATCTAATGTCCAACCAGGTGTCCACCTTGGCATGCAACTCCTACTTAGCGTCGATTATGCAACAATTACAGTCCACCTCCAAAGCACACCGCAGTGCTGCTGTTGTGTTGTTACAAGAGTAAACCAAGCGCGACAACTAGGTTCACCCACCCGGAGTCGGAAAAACTTACTGAGTGCTCACACTCCAATTTGGAAATCAGTTTGGTTTCAGTTACATATGGACAAACAAATTCCATCTTTTTTGCATAAACACCTTGCACGCTCAAGCTGTACTTGCCGGTAATTTAACAAATGGATTAGGGGTGTAACAGGATCATAATTCGAAATTTCTGACGACAAGGAAGCAGTTTTAAACAAAATCTGCACTTGAGAGGGTAAATCAGAGCTACAGATCATAACTTTATTTAGTGAGCTAAAGGTGAAGCACTGTAATTAATGCGACTAGAAGCCAATAGCAGCCGTACTGCACCAAAAGTTAGTAGCAGGAATTCGTAAGCCTGTATTTGTCGAAGATCTGCCCTCAGTTCTGGCACAGGGTGGACATTTTGCTCTGAATCCATGCTCATAACTAGCACTCTCCTTAGAGCTGGGGCAGATGATAATGCCTCCAAAGGGGCATTATAGACCACAAGACACGAGGTGGCTAGTCCTGATTTTCATTGCACCCAAATAACACGAAAGGAAACTAGCCATAAGTTGAGGTTATAAAGCAATACATCTTGCTTGATAAGCTTCGCTTAACGCGTTAAACGGCCAAAGCATCTTAAAATTGTTACTCGTCCCATTTATTTAGCTAAACGCACAAGTGCAAAGGCCTTAAAAACATGCGCAATTGATTTGCAGATCTTTGAGCATGTCATTAAGGCGCTAAGTGTCCTAAAGTCTGTTCGAAGAAAAGATTGCATGGTTTTCTGTGGTTAATTTATCCCTTTAACTGTCTCTGGGCTACTATCATTAGCATTTCTGACATTGTCGGTGGCAGAAGTTATTGTCTCACAAGTAGTTGGGGAACTTTTAAAGGCAGAACCTCCGCTTGCGCAATAATAAATGTTGAAACACTATAACGCACTTCTACAACTTGCACCACATCAATTATATGTGGCAGAGCTCAGGAGAGTTTACTAATTCTTGATTGAATTGCAATACTTAGAAAGAGGTGAATGCAAGCTGCTAAATTGGGACTTATCGTTAGTAAACAAGAAGAACACAAATATCCAAATAACAAATCTTTGTTTCGCGGCTTAATGTATTGCCTCAATATATGCTTTCAAAATGGTACCACTCTTCATAAATATACGGAGTTAATTCTCCTCAGGGTTTAATTTGGTTGACGGCTTCGTTAAACACTCCCTTTTGGCCCGTTTTTCGTTTAGGTTATTTCGCAGCATGTATATTATCAGGAAGAGTTGAACCAACAAATAAAATGCGTACAATACATATTTACTTCAACAATCTTGTGTTTGTTAGTTAACCCACGAATTCGGAAAATGCTAGTGGTTTTGATAAATGGGTTAGATTCTGTTTGACAGTGACATTCCTCAGGGAAGGAAGTTAGAAAACCCAAGCTGTAATAATAGCAAGAGTAACTGAAGCGCATAAAGGTAGATCTACAACATCTGTCGAAATAAGTCTTTTGCCCCTTGAAAATCCGCTTAGCTTGATTTGACGCATGATAATGGGCTTCTTTGACTGCTTCGATGACCTTGTAGCATCACATTTAACAGCAGCTTTCCATACCGCTGGCGTGAGATCTTCTAGCTGGGATTTCTCTTCGTAAGCTCCCATTTTCGCTACCACGGATGCTGCCGCTGTTGATGGTAAGGCCACGCTAAAGAACATGAGGGGGAATTCTAAAGCTATTGTTGCAGACTAGCTTGTTGACATGACATCTTTATCCGTCTCTGTGTTTCCACTTTCGACTTCTAGCTGGTGTGGCACGCTCTTTACTCCACCTTGTAGCACTGCGTGGGTGCGTGTGTGTGTTTGCAACATAAACAATTATATGTCCTAGGTCGTTAGTGTGTTGAACGGCGGTTTGGTATGTAATCAAAACCGCACTTGGCGTTCTGGCCGTTCGAAATCCATATGCAAAAATGCAATGCAAATAATTCACCCGATTAACTACAACCAGGAGAAACAGCACAACATTTTCTGATCTTTCGCGCTTGAATCATTTAACATGATTCGAATAATAGTACAAAAACCGCTTATTAAGAACCGTTAATTTTAGCTTTATCTAAATGGTGTTCAGAAACTAGCATGCCGTTTTACTTGGCTAATGCCATGATTGACGCCAGAGTGTGAACATCCTTTCGACAATCTTTGGAGCTATTTAACTACCACTGACCATGCAGACAAACAGGACCGATCAGCAAGACGTATCATAGTGTTAAAAATGGAGCCAAACATTTCATTATGTAAATGCAGTAATCGCAACCAGGTGCAATCACAAAAGGAATATGCTGAGATCTATAGAGGCAACAAGTCTCGCACAAAGAAGCCTGACGTGCGTCGGAGGAGATATTTTCTTGATGCATACCCTTAGCGTAACTCGAAACCAGATGATTAAACCCTGTCGTGTTGCGGTACACAACAGTCGTGTAGTAGAATAACTGCATGTCGGGAAGGAATAACGTGACGACGTGTAGAATAAAAGCGCTGTTAGTAAGCCGTCGCCTAATAGGTTAGAGGGTGGAAGTCATGGATTTTAAGGCGAAATAAGCATTATCTTTGGAGATGTTGCCTACGAGAATTGAAGAAAGAAGGTCGGCTTATTTTCACGTGAGAGCAGTGAGTGCAATTGGAGATAAGACATTTCGCTTTACATTCATCGACTTAGCTCAAGTGAGGATAATATGACTCAACTGCTGCATTTCGTGTTCCACCCATGCATTTTCAACTCCGTTAATCTCATTTATTGCATTTTGCGACCGGCTGTCCATTTTATGGCTACTGGTTTCTAAGAAATGCTTTTCGTGTTCGAACCATCCATTTTCCACTCCCTGAGTCCTAGCCGCTGCAATCCGGGACCGACCTTGCATTTCATGTTCTTTACGATTCAGCCGAGGTCTTTCGTGTTTCAGACATGATTCAGCCGAGGTCTTTCGTGTTTCAGACATGCATTTTCAAATCCATTAGTCTCATTCATTGCAATTCGTGACCGTTTGACCATTTAATGCTTGTCATAATTCGAGTATGGTATTTCGTGTTCTATCCATTGTTTTTCCCCCCTATCAGACCTGTCTGCTACATTTTGCGACCGATCGTGCTTTCATATTCATTCTGACTCAACTGAGGCCTTTCGTGTTTCATCCCTCCATTTTGCACTGCCTTAGTCTCATTTATTGCATTTTGCGACTGGTTGTTCATTTTAGGCTCATTGTGTTTTAAGTGAAGCTAGATGCTCTTGATGTTTGGCGCAATCCTTTTATACAGTTTCGAAGTCACCTAATTCGCACTCATGATGGCACATGGTCGTAATCTAGGCTTCCATGTGATTGGCCCTGTCACAACTTTTGGGTGTCTTCACACCTTCACTTCTTCGTTCCCTGTGAAGCACACCAAATCGTATTTGAATTATCTAAAGCATGCCCAACCAGCAGGGAGGCAAGTAAGTGTAGCGCATTCTGCGCCTCTCTTTCACTTTTTAATTCCTACCCCTAACAAGAGAGGAGGAGACAGCCTGCAAAGGCCATTCCAAATCCAGCTTCACTTGTCTTTTCGTGCACGTGATAGACACCTTCGAACCCTAGCTTTATTTTCTTGCAAGTATCTCACTAGATCTCCGCAATTATAGCTCAGTACCCTTCCTCAGGTCTCAACTGACCAACAAGACCTGAGGATACTTAGACCACGTCGCGTCGTAGGAAGATCCCGTATCTGCATCTGTCTAACAACTCGCCGCTGTTCAGGTGCATGAGCTTTCCCTGCTTCGGTTGGGACTCGTGCATTTTACTTCCCTTTTGTTTCGGATACGCAGCCTGAAGAGTGACCATGCCAATAATTTGGTTTGCAGTTATGCTTTGAAAAATGCTATGGCCAGAATGTGGTATGTCTGAGTATACAGGGAAGTACTCGGTCTTGAAGTTGCAGCAAATTATGCCATTTTGTCTTGCAGTTGTCTAGCACCAATTGTGGAAATTTGAGTCGTCTACGGTCCAGAAATTCGTGCTTCCCAGAGACCAATAGGAGGGGGCGAAATAATGTACAAATCATTCTATTTCATTTTTCATGCCCAGGTTTTTGCAAATCAAGGCTTTCCTTTAACGTGCTGGGCTGCACATTCCATCTAGCTCTTTGCTTGTCATCCTGCAGACCTTTTGGGCGCCTAGTCATTGGTGCACATTCTCTTGATCGTCTCCCTAGCCATCGTAAGCATATTGTGTCAAATTTTCTCAGATAAGTTGATATCTGACTCTTTTTGCACCGTTTTCTTCCACGTTAATGAACTCCTCTAATATATCCAGCATCGTTATCTAAATGCCCTGCTTTTGTTCATTTGCTTGAACTTCGCCACATTATTTGCACTTAGCTTTAGCAGACGACCTTAACCAAGTGGTGATGTCGATGCTCTCTTGCCCCCTTAACTACTTCTCCACCACTGTGCATGCGATATTCCAACTCGTTACCGCCAAACAAGTGCCGCAACCACTTCTGCACCATAGAAGACGCATTGATTCCCTTAACAAAAATATCTCGCAGACATCAACGCAGCATAACTTTACTTCGGTCATTGTGTTCTCTACAAATTCATCACCCTGCTGACAAATATTTGTGCACAACTTCACAGTGGGCATATGCCATCGTCGCACCGAAACTAATCTCCCTAGTCAGCGGCGCCACACAAAGGTTCGTGTGTTCAGTCTAGAGCAGAGTCATCTCCGCCATCTCACGCACCCTTCTCAGAAGCATGCTGGACTTTTCATCGGTTCTTGAATCCTTCCATTATGCTCCGGCTTAAACCTCCCCACATATCCCTGCACCTGTCACCAATCATTCTCTTGCTACCCACCTCCGTGACACCAACTGTAGGCAGCAGGGGACTCTGCAGAACGCCACAAGCTGTGGACAATACAATGGCTCTGGCTCATAGACCAGATGCAGCATATTCAAAACCCATATTTTACTTGCATCTATCACCGCTTGACGTTGGTTACCATTGAAGTACGCCGACACCGTGATCACTGCATCTGTCAACTTCTCGTCCTCATTCTTTTAATTCAAAAGCAACTTAAACGAATCTCCCATGCGCTGCGATGCTTTAGCTTGCTATTGCGTTCTGCCTGGATTTTCGATTTGTATCTGAATTTGTAACTTTGAAGGACCAGTGCTTAGCGTGCACTAGTACGGTCTCATCGTTGGGACGATACCTGATCAGATGCTTTAGTGGGGTTCATGGCCACCCTGCTTCGTCAGGCACCCCTGATGGGGCATTTCTTATCTGTGCAGGCAACAAACTTGGAATCGTCCAGTCGTCCTTGTCTTTGGCTGAGAAATTTACCTTTCCCGAAAATATTATCGCATTTCTCCTTATATGAGTCCTTACCTAGAAGAGAACTGGAAGTGAAGAGAACAGTCTGGCTTCAGTTAATTCACAAACGGCACAAGTCCTAAATAAGACGCATGATATACTCTTGTAAGAAAGACAAATGATTAAGTTTGTAGTAGGTTAGCAAGCTGCTAAACGTGGAATGCCAGGTTGAGACTCTTTCCAACCACACCTCCACATAGTCACCTACATTTACTCGAAACCATATCCGAGCAGCTATGACTGTATTGAAAACGTATTTTCCGTTGCATGACCTTTTTAACTTGCAAGTCACATCGTTTGACCAACCCATTGCACATTTGCAAGAGGCAAACTTGAACGCTATAGAGCCAGTGGCATAGATAACGTCAGTACAGCGTCCCTGCTTTCCAAAATCAGGAATGGCTGCGACCAGTGAGGACACATCTTACGGTGTAAAAATGTGCACCCTGTGTACAATCGTGTGCGATAAGGTAGATATAATGGGACCCAGAAAGGATTACTCAAAAAGAAGGAAAGGACAGAGCTTCCAATGATTTCCTTCATCCTAATGCTAGGAGCACAGGAAAACAAGCAAAATCACACATGAGTGTTTCGATTGGAGCAGATTAGATGAGATGAACATCAGAGAAAGCGTTCTCGCTGTATTGTTAGGAGCCTTAGTGTGTGTATGTCATCCGTCTGGTTGCACCGCATTTTCTCCACTCGCTACTTTCAAATGTTGCACTACCTAAAACCAATGTTCTGCCATGCGCAAGAGTCAACGTGAGGTACTGTAGCACTCATTTGCTTGCCTTTGGTTCGACTCGTTGCATTGGCGTGATCTGACCATATCAAATGGGAATTGAGCATGCTTAATGCTGAGCAACTTGAGTGGGTCGAATAGAGGTGGGATTACTAGAATCTGCCCCACATCGACTGCTCTTGCAAAATCGTCATAAGGAGGGTCAAGATTCATCGTGGTGAACCCTACTGCATAGCAACTTACGCAATTTGCCGTCTGCAAAGTCGTCTGCTTAGATCACTAGAACGGATGACTGGACACCAAACACGCAATCATGTGCCATAGCTGCGTACGATCAGTTCTAGTCAGGTTAGAGCATATCTAAGTGCATTTAATTTAGGACAGTCTGAATTATTACAATGGATGCGAACACGGTAGACAGAACAAGCATAGTGTTGTAAGCCTTTGCTCCGTTTTACTGCGTAGCAGTGATACAGCTAAGCAGGCCTTGATCTTTTTCCGCACTGCTTAGGAATTCATGAGAAAGCAACTCATTGCACTTCGAGGAAACTAAAGCAAACGTCTTCGTAATTTTACATTGGACTAATTTGCCCACAGAACATACATCTATGATTACTTTTACGACTGACAGTCAGAGGCGACAACAAATAATTCGTTGCCTCGTAAGGCATGCAACCAAATAGCAAGGAGCCGAACATGACTATGATGATTAAGTGTAGTGCATGTAGGGTGATAGTGCCCCAAGCCAACTTCCAGCAGTCTCATTGGTTGAGATCGATGCGCTTCGAGCCCCAGCAATATGTGGTTCCTCCAAATATCTACATGTGGATGCAGTCGAAGTTTGAAACGAGAATTGCAACGACAGCAATTCGCCATTTGATCATGTAATGCTCGTCTCATTGGAAAAGCATGGATATCTGTGATACAGACGGAACGATTAATTACCCTTTTATTTTCAAGTGGACAACTTCGTTGCCAGCTAATAGCTCCATGTTTTAGAAAGGAATTCGAATCCTGTTCGTTGCAAAATGATGTGCACGTCTACTGACTCGAGGTTGCTCTGTCATACGGGACTAAGGCGTCGTCTTAAGCAGCCACCAGCTTCACGCTCACCTCTTCTGCATTCTGATGAATTCCTTGGATCATCTTCACAGCAGTTGTGTGATCAAGGGAGTAGATAAGAAACGGAATGGAAATTAGGATATCAGCGCCTTTGCACCAAAAAACCAACATTAACTTTGCAAACTGCCCATGGATGTCACAGCCTGGTTACTTGTCCTTCTCCCTTTTCGGCTTTTTTCTTTTTCCTTACTATTCTACCATTCCCCTTCGAGCTAGACGCTAATTTGCATTTCGCCCCCTTGATTGCCTCTCCAAGAACTTAGATTGAAGGCACTTGAAGAGGGGTAGATGGCATTTTGCGATCAACCATTGAATCCTCTTTCCACGGTAGAGCTACTTATATGGCTGTTGAACATAGCTACAGATCTCATCTTTGAAGCACTCTCCAAAATTTGATCGGGTTCTACATTCCAAAGGACACTAAACCAATGTGGCAGATAATACTTATTGCTGTAAGTAGTAAGGGAAATGCACCATGTCAGTGGGAATTGGAGTGGAAAATGCAAAAATACGGAACCAATGAATGGCGGCTACTGACTAAAATGCCTAGAAGAGGTTGGAGTAAAACAGGTCTGTAGGCACCAATTCAAATACCAATGAGCTGCCCATCAGACCAAAACCGTCCTAAATACTGGACCTCATAATGGGACTGCACATGTGGCTTTTGGATTCAGCACCCCTGATTAACATTCTCGCTCATTTGATCCAACTTTGACCACCAACTTTTACTGAGGTTGGAAAGCAGGACAACCGGATTTTACTACGATCCTAAAGCTATCAAAACCTTTGAGAATATGCTTTGAATTGCGTAGTATATGCATAAATATTGCATGACCAGGCATTAAGTTTCTGAAGCAGCCAATTTTCACATGCTTAAAATAACAACAAATTTACTCGCAATCCATGGAACGAAAAATGAATCCGCTCTTTCACACATTGTAGCTAGCCCAAATTTGATGAGGCACCAACTAGTCACGTGTTTTTACTTCAAGGAAAGGTCAATAGTTATTAACTCAAGATCTTTGCGGGAAAAGGATGACATTTGGCTGACGACATTTAAGCACCTTAAACGCTGGCTAGGAAGAATATTAGTAACTAATAAAAAATCTAGCAATCACTGCGATTTGATGTTTTGCATGAGACCCTGCCAAGTACTCGAATTCAGAATGATCAAGTAAATTGGACTGATTGCAAGTACTCTTGAATTGCCCTAAATCCTTTGCTTTTTTTGTTGTGTCTATTTGTCTCCACCTGTTTCATAGATGAGATTTCCTATCCTGCTCCAAGAGTCATTTGAATCCGAGGTGGCAGTACAAATTGCTTACGGACCAATGACTAAGCGTTCTGGGTTCTAAAATTGAGTTGAGCTAAAGTGATTGTTTGCCGGTGTTCAATAAGTTAAAACTATTTTTAGTGTAGGCGAGATGATGATTTTAGCTCCTAAATGTTTGAAAAGACATGTTTGTGCTTTTAATGAGGAGACGGGCTGTTCCGCTGCATTAGCACCCCAATTTTTCTCTGCTGGGATTGTCCTTCTTTTCTGTTTATGTGCGCCTGAGCTCAACAATTCACCAAAGGTTGCTTCCGCCTGTTAATCCCTCTTGACAGCAGCTCTATCGATCTACAGTGTTAAATCGCTACCCGTTGCACAATCTTATACCAATTAGTAATATCCTTGCATGGCTAAATGTTGGAAGCACTTACTGAGATGTGCCTGTTTCCTGATGTTTAGGCATCTCTGTAGTGGTTGCATTGATGATCCACCAGGAGAAAAGAAAGGGCTGTTATTGGACTTCTGCAAAACTTATGAAAAGCGGGGATGACTTTGCAGGCGAAGCGTTAAAAATCACGGCTACATGGCACATGAGGCGAACTGCGTTTGTATAAATGGGCATGCATTCAAGTACTTTCCTCTGTCCAAGTAGAACCCAGTCTTGTAGCAGCTACATTGTACTATACACTGATTAGCCTTAAGCAGTCTCTGTTACCACCGATGCTACACGTATCGCGATAAAAGATGCGCGACCCAATGCCAAACGAGCTAAATTGGTAGCAGTTTATACAGATGGTATTACAACTTCATAGATAAGTTGAATTCTTATATTACAACTTCATAGATAAGTTGAATTCTTAAAATGTGCTAGATCAAGCATGCATTTGGACGTGTACTTCTGGTTATTTACTAATAGAAGTCAAACTAGAACTCTTGGATAAGCTTGCTCAAGTTAATTTACCTGCAAAGCTAGAATCAGAGGTGCAGTGAGTTCATTTAACATAAATGTGATCAAAATACACTTTTAAGTCTTCCACAATGTAGACTGTGGTTTAAATAGTTCTACGGACCCCACAGACAGTAGTGAGACGTACGCTGTGCCAACTGTTGCATATGACATTCAATACCCAGTGCAGCAATTAACCCCTTCGCTGTACACTAGTGGAAGTTGTTTAAGACGACGCTACAGTCCCATGTGACAGAGCACCCTTGGGTTAGTAGATGTACATGTACTTCTGCAAAGATAAAGAGTCAACTTTCTTCATAAGGGCAATTATTCATTCTATCTGTGCTACAGAGATCTACATTGCTGCTAATGCAACCAGCATTACGTGGTCAAGTTGCAGGTCACTGCCTCTACGATCCCCATTGCAAACTTTGGCTGCAACCACATGTAGCCTAATTTAAAGAGTTGTTCATCGATAATGCATGCGCATCGAACCTAGCCTTTGGGCGTCAGCTGGGGAATTCAACTCCAGTCTTTAAGGCACGAATGATTGCCGGGTGTCGCGGACCCAGATTATGCAGCTATGGTGCTATGCCATGACACACCTGTCGTGACAGATTAAACGGTGAGTGCGCGAAGCCTTGCATACTTCCTCAATGAACGTCTATCCAGCGGGCCAAAATGAAGTTGACGCAAATACAGAGTTCGGTATGCTACTGCCAATGGTTCAGGGCTTCTTAGTCCAGCACCCACCAAGGTCATCACCAGAGTAAACAGCAGACGCGCGAAGAATGGACGGGGGGATATGAATGAAGAAAATGAAGGGGTTCTTTGCAATCAGAGCGACACCGCGCCGTAATACGAAGGTGAAAATTGCATGGAGTTTTGTTAATGTGAACGACTGTGTCACTTTGAGCACGCGAACAGGAGGGGGCTGAACGAATTGCGCCATAAAAGCATGTGTTTGCGGATAAATACAGACTTCCAAAATTTCGACAACAATCAAGTCGAAATGTTGCAGCCAATCTTAATGATTCCTTAATAAAAGCACGTAACAACTTCTATTCTACTACGCATAAAGGCCGATGTCTTGCATGCTATTAAGCAGTTCAGGTGTCAACGTTGAAGTGACCTGTTGGAGTTGTTTTCGGACTACGTAAATGATTGCTTCATAATCTGAGGGATCTGTCTGGGCTGCAAATATGCAGCATCTTTCATCGGAATCCGAACATAATTCCAATGTTACGAACAACCAATATTGCGATAAAGAAAAGTGGAAAGCCTAGCCAATAGGATAATTGGCCTCATTACAAGCATGAGAAGTGGTCATTAGCGATAACGTCTGCTGCGTCACAAAATAACTTTATCTGTTGGTAGAAAAATTTGGTCTGTCGCCGCACAAAATCTATTCAAATTAGTTCATTAACGTGAAACTACTTTTTGGCTTTTATTATTGAAGCTTTGGGTTGTCAACAACCTTGAGATATTTTAGCAATCATGCAGCTAATTATATCAGCTCGTCAGATGTTTACCGCATAGCAGACTTTGACATCATATCCGTTCCAGCCAGCTACATGGCAGATGAGCCTTACAGCAAACTGGAAGAGGTGGTCTTGATAGCAGTTTTGCATGAAAACAATCTTTCTTTGCACGCGAACCGACCCATCAGGTTGATGTTATGCAGAAATGTCCATGAGTCTTCTCAAACTCTCTCTCTGTTCCCCAACGAATGCTTTTTTCGGAGCATAAAGAGGCGGAAATCATAGAGGTCCAAAATAGTTAAAGACGAGATTGAGGGAGATGAGTAAGAGTGAGATATCTCCCTCTTTCAGTGGATTATCTCAAAGCCTAAACAGCCGTAGAGTCGCTTTGCTATGAAGTTTTCCTGAAGGCTTGAACATAAACAACTCCTTAAGTCTGGGTGGATTGGATTTTGTTCAACCGGCGACTTAGTTTCGGATGACTTTTAGTCCGTCGACAATGCGGCAATAGCAAAAATGTTATAGCCTTAGGACAAGCCACCGCAGGTAAAATGAAGGGATAGGAAGTGCTTCAGGTGAGTAGATACCTAAACCAAATAACTCGCCAAACAGCACTTAGCTAAATTTAGCTCCGTCATTAAAGACAGAGTATAGGATATGATTTTGTGAAGAAAAATGCAAACTGCTTGGCGTATTAATGTAGACTAATGTGCTACTTGCCCTTTGTATAGACAGTTAAGCGTTGGCGTCACGTCAAGCCAGTTCACATGCATCTTGTTTGTTTCGAGAACCGAAACCACCTACGGATTCGATTGTGTGGATAAACAACCACTTATCACAACCCAACGATGAGAGACGTAACAATGTTTACTGTGCACATGCAGACACGCCCACGCAGGGGCTCAGAATAAGTATAAATGCGCACTGCACTGATGTGGAATCGAAAAGTTCACACGCAGAGGCGAAGAAGACCCCATGGCGGCAAGATTCTCAGCAGCGATAGCACTAGCATTCTTCCTCCTCGTGTTCACCTTCTCTGTTCCATCAACGAGGGCAGCATCCCTGGTGGCGATTGTGGCACCGGATCAAGGGGATGTTCGGTCAGGTCCCAAACCAACCGTATGGGAAGCAGCTAAAAATGGTGCCAAAAAGATCGGCAAAGCAATCAAATATTTTTTTCATCTACGTCAGTGCCTGACAAACCCACAATACTGTGTCGAATCGGGCTAAGTAGCATCTGAGCTGTGAACGACCATTATTGGGCTCTACACCATAATTTACGCACGTGCGTGGTCCTCACTCACTTACGCCTACTAATGTGATGCTTCTATTGTACATCCAGATCATTAGTCTTCTAAAAAATTGCCCCTGAATTCATACTATGTACAGTTTAATTTTTACTTAAAACATTTTCACTACCATAAATAAAATGTTCGAATGCGTGCCATCTGCAGTAAATTAATGCAGTGGGGGCATAACTCTGGACTTACCGACTGACCTTTGAATTTAGCATAAATTTTTATGAGGCAACTTCTCAGCCGTCTAAGTACTCCCTCCGTTATGGCTCAAAATTTTTATCAAGGTAAGCTTTGCAGTTAAGGCTACGCCGTTGCTGAAGTCAATTGCAGCAAGAGTAATCCAGAGAACCCACGCCATATCAAGTCGAAAAGGGCAGAGCTTCCAACATCATTCTTAGCTACTGATGCATTAAAATGCAAATAATTTCATTCGATCATTAGTTAGACAGATGTGTTCTTACTGTTAATAGCAGCGACTCCCAATTGCGCAAGCTAATGGCTACTTCTCAACCGCAATCATGACCACTACTTTACCATCGAGGAGGTTCGCCGTTAGCTTCGGCGCCGCCTCGTCATCCGTCACAATGACGGTAAAGGCGGGTTGCGATGTAAGTACGAGGGGAATGTACATGAAGATTAGAGTTGGCAATGATTGCACGCTGTGCTGGTGCGAAGCTGATGCAAATGAGTGCGGAACGCTTAAACCAGTCCTTACGCAATTACGCATAGACGACTCTGTTTACCCTTTAATCCCAATGCTTATAATCAGGCGTAGACGTGTCCAGAGAGTTAGTTTACTTGTCTTACCGTCCAGCTATTCTAGTAAAGAAAACAAAGTGGAACTGTCCTCCAGCTAATTCAAGCCCGGCTTGGCTGCATAATCTACATAGGGGAAACGTGTAGCCCAAAGCGTGACTAAGATTTCCACCATTGTCGGCATAATTGAGGGGACGCTAGTGCTTTGAAACGCCGATGTAGGCAGTGCGGACGATAAGTTGGCAGATTTGGAGCCGTCGAAATGGCTGAGCATTTACTAGCAAATTTGGATAAGCAATTCATCCACAACTAATCTATGCCCAAGACACCGTGATTTTAATTCGCCACACACATGGTTTTCTACAATCTAAGAAATTGCATGTGTTAATCTTGCGAAAATTGGATTTCATGTTTTCTAATTGCATTAGCTTGGGTATTAATTCCTCTTTAATCAAAGTGCTCTATATTTCTGTGGTTCCGACAATGGAGGTTACGAATTCAAGTAGAAAATGACACTGATTTGAATGATCGTGGCTGTTGGTTGTGGTTTTAAAAAGACATTGGAGTCTAATTTTTAAGCTTTACCTTCCCTCTTAAATGACCCCACCGACCCGTCATTTATCTCCCATTGTTGTACTTTCAAGCTTCTTAAGTTGACAGTAGCATCAGGACCCAGTTTTTTCAACTTAGTTCATTGAGACAGCAGATTGCTTTCGCCTGCATTTATTCCTTAGCACAGTTAGTCTACGGTTCCCGAAACCTCACTCACATGAACTTCTGGCCACAGGCGCACAATTGTTGCCCCCACATATTCGTTAGACGGCTAGACTGCAGATGAGCCTACAGGGTGCGACCACTACCACCTCTGGATCATCCTTGCCGCTATCGCAAAGGACGCTGAGGTGGCAGAGAAGCAAGAAATGCAGATATCTTCCTCTTAGGGGTGGAAATGAGTCTGGTGTGTGGTGTGCTTAAGGCAACTGATGGGAGGGAAGTCATTCGCATGCTAACTGGTATCACTTTTCTCGATGCTCAGCTGCTAGAACTCTGTTGAGAAGCATGATGATTTAGACTTCTTTTAAGACATACCTCTACTCATCTGCAAACATAAACTTTTAAAGATATCTATCTATGCAATACCGTGTTGCACATTTACGGTGGCTATTGTTGGTCAGTGGTTTGATAGATGCCCTCGCAAGGACCTGCCACCAAATCAGTGTTGCAGCTACCACATTTTGATTTAACGGAAAGCATGGTTCTACCCCAAGCCAGTGCTCAGCTTGCATTCCGAAATGTATAATGATTGTCCAACTTTGCTCATTTGCGCTCACTTTGCCTTCAGGATTTGGGGGTCTCTGCATTCCTAATGCATTGTGAAGCTTAGACTTGAACCAGACAGAATGCACACAACCAAGCATTCTATGAGATGGTAGCACTTCATTTTAGTCCTGCTTTAATCCTAAGAGCATTTGCATAACTCCAAGCTGCTTTCGCTCTACCGAGTCTCGCTAATATGCCAATCACGTCTCACTGCTTCACTTTGAGGTACTTCGAGTAGAAGGTGATTTGTATCACAAGTTCTGCATTTTGTTGCACTAGGGCAACAAATTCCTTTCAACTAGCCTTTTTCCTTCCCACCACCATTCATGGATTCTTTACAACACTCAGCAAATTAGCTCCTGTCTCCGTCCACCCATTTTCTCCACACCTCTCCTCCTCTCTCGTTCATTCCATGTTAATATACGCACCAAGGTAATTTCCTTTCGGGTGCAAGATTTAGCAGTGTCCTTTTAAAACTATGCGACCAAAACATGTGGCAATTCAGGATCAAATTATTTAAAGAAGTGTTTCAGGAAGGGATGTAGCCGCTACGCTGCTCACTCAACTTGCCATAGTGGTGAGTGAAGTGCTACTTTTTGGCGCTACGGCTTCTCACAGCAGAGCATATCCACTCGGCCTTTGTGCAAAAGGGGTTGGCATCATATCAAGTAAGAAACAAGCGGTCAGTGACGAAGAGGAATAACCTGTTGGATCCGAAAGCATCGAAGCCTTTTGGATCTGCGATTGTAGACACATCTATATCTTACTAGAGCACGACGAAACGCAGCTGGCACGAGGACATCCTCGCTCACGTCATCTTCATCGAGCTCGCTGAGCGCCTCTGTCTCAGCCACATTCTTGGCTACGTCTTCACCCACTGGAAGGCTTGACACGTCAAGGGCGTCTGTCTTCGGCCTCGGCGCAGCCTCGCCAACCGCCAAGGCGGCGGAGAAGGCAGCGTGTGATGCAAATGCGAGAAGAAAAACAGAGACTAGAATCGGTGATGAGTACATGCTGTTCGAATGCAGGGCTGGTGCTGATGGAGCGAGGTGTGTATTCTGAACCCTCTAAGCGGTATTTTATAGGCACCCCGATTGGCCTGCTTATCGTTGAACCACAATGTTTACTTTCGGGTGGGGCGGATGCATTTTATCAGTACATCCTCCCACCACTTGAATAATCATGCAATCACTTCGCAGCGTAATACTATGCAAACCATGAGAACCTTATTAGAACAGGCGTAAATAGATTGAGCTTCTCATGCTTAAGTAACATCACATAACACATTGACCTTGAAAACTTTAAGCGATATATTCAGGGGAGTTGGTATTGTCTTTCCTTTAACTATGGAATGGATGAGGCAGCATCACCTACCAACTCGAGCTTCTTCATTTCTGTAGCAGAGTGCACCATCTGACCTTTCATTGCAACCTAATGATTTGCGTTTAGACCCTTGAAGGCAACGATTTGTTTTCCCAACCTCAATCAGGTTTAGGGTCGCACTCCATTCTCCACATCTTATAGAGAAGAATGAATTAGGATTGCCAGTCGCACCCATGACTGAATTGATAACGTCTAAGCCGACGCTGATAAATGTTAAGTTAACTAATGTTATTCCGCTCCAAGTTCCCCCATGCCTCTAAAATTCCAGTAAAATTAAAAATGTGTGATGTGTGTCAACGCTCGAATGCTGATGCATGTGAGCTCACCACAGTTGGTAATGCTGCGAGCGAGTGATCCCTAACAGTAATGCATTGCTGCATCACTCATTTTCTTTATTTGAAACCTGTCCTGAAGCTTGTGGACTTGTCTCACGAAGGGGTAGAATCACCCCCAAAAGGGGTATTCACAGCTCACACCAACTTTTCGCCAAATTAGTCTTTGACAGTAATGTATGATTTTCGATACTACCATTGCTTCGTGCTATCACTTAATCATTATTGCACACGCTGAGAACAAAGTTCATGTGGATTTTGTACACAGTGGAATGTGAAGCTGTACATCCCCGCATTATTTGAGCACTTCCACACTTGACACTTCGTCTTCGAATTCCCGTATTTATGTTGCCCCGCATTTTACCCCGCGTCAGACAGTTGTGGCTTGCCTATGGACCTATAAGTTATTCAAATAGAGAAGGCAGGCTTTGTGCCCATAACAATCAAAATGCCCGTGTCAGCGGACTTCCAGTTAGGGTCTCAACGTCTCCGTTGTCAGCACTCGTATACCTTCCACTGCACACCCATCCACATTCATGCATTTCCTGTTACAATGCTCGTGAATTGTGCATGTTCTTCCCTACAATCTGGAAAAAACTACTGTTTGTATCCAGGTGTGGAGAAGACGTTAATTTTGCTCCTTAGATTGGCATATTTATAAGGAAAAATTGGTGTTGTTTCGTGTATCATATTCAAATCCCTTGACGACGAAGGCTTCGAACTATTAGCCTCCACGTTTCCTTCCTTGTGCAGGCAGCTGACGACGTCTCTTTGTTCCACCATCTATTTTCCTTCTAGTAAGCGATCTCCCACCTCCCACTCTGAGAGTCACTGAAACGCTACTACGCCATTTGCTTGAAATTCTATTGCTCGAAAGTAAAAGTGACGAAGCTAGCAATAATGAAGATAAATTAGTAACCTTGAGACCGCCTCCTGCTGCAGCATTCCAGCAAGCCTGTTAAAGTTCAACCTGCACAATCCACACAGACGAGATCCAGGTTGCTGCAAGATGGTGTGAGACAGTGAGGCTTAGGAGCATTGTCCCGTTCTGATCTTCTATTCTCAAATGAGCTGTGCTATGCTGGGCTGAGTATGGGGGTGGTAAACGAATGTATTTTGAGGAGAGCATCACATGCCTCACCCTCCTCCCCACATACATATGCGCACGCGCATCGAACGCAGCCAGTCATAGGATGCAACATCCGCAATTGCTCCACTGCCACCCCCTCACTGTCCTTTTTTCATCAATGAGCCGATGAGCGAAGTAATTTAACACGAAGCCGACCCATTTCCGGCGTTGAGCAGGCTCACAGCACTGGTCTCAGTTTGAAAGCACAGGTAATTTTACAGGTCTCAAATCAGGGACCGTTGCAGAAGTTGCGCCGCAAAGAACAGATGCCACACACGATCTTTGCTTGGAGAGCTGAGAAACGATAACCGTGTGCCGCCACCTACCTACAATCTCGGACAGCCCTCACTTGCCCCCTCCCTGCATGACTGCCACTCGGCAGACTTTATCACAGCTCTCCTTTTACACCACTGCTCCACGCATTGCCTAGTTCTCTTTTCAATTCCATTCTTTTCCACTTTTCCTCTTTCCTTCATTCATTCGTCCGTCTTTAATCTGCTCTGTTCTAATCATTATCATTTATACGCGCTCTACTTGCTTCCTTCTCAGAAGGCAAACATCAGCCCAATCCACCCGTCCGCTTGAGGTTTCCAAGTATACCATCTCGTTGCGCTTACCCCTGCGCTAAACTCTACACCCTCCCGACCTCCACCATCATGTCTTGGTGTTATTCACGGCCGCAACTCCATCCTCATGTCTGTTATCTCCATTTCCAATTTTGCGGGTCTCTGTCTCTCCCAACAATAGCTAGCCCTAAATTGTACCAACCCAGTAATTGCAAACAACCATGACGTCTTCCTATTTTGATTTTAGAACTGGGTCCCAAAATCCTTTTTTGTCTTCAGCGTACTTGATAGCCCGCTTCGTCGCTGCCTCCTCTGAGCTAGTCAATCGATCGTCATACCGATCAGTTGGAACAATTATTCCCAGGTCGTTATTCATTGGTTAAGTGACCAGCAGATCCATAAGATATAGTGAACTTGGGCGCCAAACGTCAGTTCATTGCATTTGGTAAAAAAAGAGGAGCCAAACACCATAATAATGGCAGTGGCAGCTGTAAATGACAGAAAACAGCAACGTTTATTATCATACCTAACACACAACCAATTTCCACATGTAGCAGAGAAAAAATCTTCCTCTGTAGACATCTTTGGCGGTAAAGCCCACCGTCGGATAGTTAGTGGAGACTCCACGCCAACTGCATTCATCAATTACGATTGGATCATGCCTTCCACAATTTTGTCTCGAGTGAGTGTTTGCAAACAAAACCATCAAATTTTGTCCACTCTGTGAGCCTAGGAGACTACGTCCAGAAAGCTGCCTCAAAATGATATTCTTTGGTGAGTGGTTTGGTTCTGATTTAAATTGTGATAATGTGTGATTGGAGAAATAGTCAGTTTGAAGTCAACGCATTATTCTTAACATCTTCCTGCCTACAGTTAGATAATGCAAGAACATCAGTTAAAATTGGATGGGAAGTTCGACCGTCGGTACTGGAGCTAGAACTGTATTTTTGGCTTCAGAATCAGTAAAATACCCATCTTCCTCCTTCGTCGGTTGTTCGCAGACCCCTGAATCTATTTTTGTCGACAGGCGCAAAATGCAAATAAAGATATATCTCTCTTTATCGCAAGCCTATTCTTTTCTACTCCTTAATCATTCCCTAACTCAGCAATAACACCTCTTTAATGCTGCGCCCGACATGTAGTTGCACTTGCGCTCTTAATGCCTCTACTTCTCCCATGTTGTATGATGGCTTTCTCTCTACCATCCACTTTTGCTGCAGACTTTTAATACCTTTGAAAGCACCATCGGAAATTCCAGGTGTAGCTTCGCTGTGTATGCCAGTAACAAATCATGAATTCACTTGTCCTTCATTTCCATCATTAAAATTTTCCATCCGTTTCTGGTGTTGGATACAGTTGTGATTCCTTAGGTGTATCTAAACCACTGTAAAGTAAATTTTGTTTCAATGTTGTCTGTCATTTCTGGGGGCAGACTAGTTTCAAATTGTTTGTTCCACCGTTTAAATTAGGATTACGAATTGTGGTAATTTGTTGTATTGTGAACTTCAAAAGATTGAAGACCCGAAGAAGAGGAGGTGAAATTGTAGGATGCAGGCAAGGGAAGCAATCATTTGATCGAATAAGGGCCATGACACATTGGGCCGACAATTTGCAATTTAAAGTAACGACCGCACTGCAATCAAGTTGGATTAGGAAATCAGCCACACATCTAGTTTTAATCTTGCGCCTGATAAGAACTCGCTTATCATAGAGATGCAAGAAGGAAAATAGGAAACCAAATGATTGGATTTTTGAGTAAGCGATCGTAATGCTAAAAAATGCGCGTTAAATAGTACCGATTAAACCGCGCAGAACTCCAACCGAATCCAGTCGTTTGTGAAGGGTACCCAGATAGTCACTTGTAGTTCTTTGTCAGGAAGCTGCACTACGTCAGATCAGGTGGAGAGTTTGTCGGACACCCTTGAATCAGGTTAAGACAAGAAGCTGGGCATAAAGATGGCAACAAGTGAGATGAAGCCAGGTAGCTAATTATTCTCATCTGGCAACTACGGATGCAGAAGTTGATTAATGTCTACGAGAAGGCTGTTTATTGCGCCTTAATCTTTGCATTATTAACAATTTTGTAGGTGTCGTCGAAATCCTTAGCACTAAGTGGAAATTGTGTTTAGCGATTCCATCTACTTATAATGAACTCTAGCTCAGCCCAATAGAAGTCGCGGAAAAGAAATCCCGTGGCTGCAGAGGGTGGATACGTTTATGAATCCTTACTGAAGTGTTTAGGGTTGCTAAAGCCTTAAAGCATTTTATCACGCCTAAGTATGCACATTGTACTTAGTGGATCCAAAACGCATGTGATTTTCGCGGGTTCTTTCGAATGGTACCTGTACGGCCAGTCAAGCACGTCAGTGAGTGTCTTGCGACTGCAACTTGAGAAAGAAACCGTAGAGCACAAATTGGACTATGACTAGATTGGCCCACCCTCAAATTATAACGGAGACGAATGCTCCACTTCGTGGTGAAATTTGCTATAGAATTTACCCGGCTTAGAAAGAAGGGGCGAAGATACACCTGGCTCCAACTTCGAAGCAGGAGGTACCAGAAAAGCCTGAGGCTGAGGCACTAAATGGCTTTTGGCGACCTGGTGTTCTTGATTGCGTCGCTTGTCGCCTCATCGCTGTCGACCAATGCATTCATTGTATGCGCTGACTAAAATATACTGCGTGCTACTGACTAAAATACATCGGAAGAGGCATTGGTTCCTCCCTGCAATTGATCGAATAAACGAAAGCAATCGGATTAAAGTATTGGTTACCAAAAGTAGTGAGACTAAGGTAGCATCCATACATAGAGATGCAAATAGCATTGCAGTTGTCAGAGCTTGCCCAGCGTCAGAAATTTAATGACGCTTCCCCTCATGCTCATTCGGCGTAGTATTTATGAATCAGGTAACTTGGGTGGTAACAACAAAGGCTGTTTGATCGTTGTAGGAATTATAATGCACAAAGCAAATAAAGGCGAAGCGTCGCAGGTTTGTTGTTGCAATGACAAATGTGCATCGTAATCCTACAGGCCATGACGTAATCTCCCAGGAGGATTACTGGCGGTCAAATTGCAACAACACGTCTACGGCTCAGCACACACATTTTTAGATTTCCTGTCCCTGGCTGACTCATGGGAATAGAATCAGCCAACATCTGTGTCCTTGTCAGGTTCTCGCACTTAACAGCCTTGTCCATCAAATGCCCGTGTTCATGGATTTGCAAACATCTCAAAGATGTCTCAAAATTTTAAAGATGTGTTTTGTGTATAGGTCGACGTCTTTCTTGAACGTCTTCATCCTTGTCTGCTGTTTTCATACACATGCCTTGCCTTTACAAAGGCTTTAAATCAGCACTGAGCGCATTCTGACTATAGAAACATCCACAGCGGGCATAACCTTTAGTGACTAATTGATAGTAGGTAACTACAATTGATAACTCTGTATGACAAATGTGTTAGCACCACCAGCATTAGTTGCATCCCGAGTTCCGATGTACTTATATAACAAGTTGCTGCGGGAATCACTTCATTGTCAGCCCCAAAGAGCTCTTCTGTCTGCGAATTTCCAGCCAACATCGGGTAGGAAGGGAGAAGAAGGCATAGTAACTGTAAAAATTTTTATTTTAAGCCCTTTTGATTTGTCTACCTGCCCACTCACTGGTTAACCTGGTTTCATTAAGGTCAATAAATCTGTCTCATTTCTAGTCACTGGGTTTGAAGTACGTCTACTTGGATCTGATTTCATTGAACCTGCTTTGCGTAGGTAAGTTAGCCATTATCGAGTAATGACAGGGGTATTTACGCCTCACGAATCTCTACACTGACAGCAAAGCCAGGTTTCATATCATTTAATAGCAGAGATTAGCATTATAAAATTAGTGAATTGATGAGGCTCACGTGGATTTACGTGCCCTGTGGAGAGGGGGAAGCATGTATTCGCTGAGGTTTTCCGAGGGCAACTTGTCCAAATGAGCACGCCTCCCTGTCTAGCAGGCTGAGCAAGTACTATAATTTAAATGCACTGCGAAAAACCGGTGTTTGGCGAATTAAAATCACGGTGTCTTGGGCATAGATTAGTTGTGGATGAATTGCTTATCCAAATTTGCTAGTAAATGCTCAGCCATTTCGACGGCTCCAAATCTGCCAACTTATCGTCCGCACTGCCTACATCGGCGTTTCAAAGCACTAGCGTCCCCTCAATTATGCCGACAATGGTGGAAATCTTAGTCACGCTTTGGGCTACACGTTTCCCCTATGTAGATTATGCAGCCAAGCCGGGCTTGAATTAGCTGGAGGACAGTTCCACTTTGTTTTCTTTACTAGAATAGCTGGACGGTAAGACAAGTAAACTAACTCTCTGGACACGTCTACGCCTGATTATAAGCATTGGGATTAAAGGGTAAACAGAGTCGTCTATGCGTAATTGCGTAAGGACTGGTTTAAGCGTTCCGCACTCATTTGCATCAGCTTCGCACCAGCACAGCGTGCAATCATTGCCAACTCTAATCTTCATGTACATTCCCCTCGTACTTACATCGCAACCCGCCTTTACCGTCATTGTGACGGATGACGAGGCGGCGCCGAAGCTAACGGCGAACCTCCTCGATGGTAAAGTAGTGGTCATGATTGCGGTTGAGAAGTAGCCATTAGCTTGCGCAATTGGGAGTCGCTGCTATTAACAGTAAGAACACATCTGTCTAACTAATGATCGAATGAAATTATTTGCATTTTAATGCATCAGTAGCTAAGAATGATGTTGGAAGCTCTGCCCTTTTCGACTTGATATGGCGTGGGTTCTCTGGATTACTCTTGCTGCAATTGACTTCAGCAACGGCGTAGCCTTAACTGCAAAGCTTACCTTGATAAAAATTTTGAGCCATAACGGAGGGAGTACTTAGACGGCTGAGAAGTTGCCTCATAAAAATTTATGCTAAATTCAAAGGTCAGTCGGTAAGTCCAGAGTTATGCCCCCACTGCATTAATTTACTGCAGATGGCACGCATTCGAACATTTTATTTATGGTAGTGAAAATGTTTTAAGTAAAAATTAAACCGTACATAGTATGAATTCATGGGCAATTTTTTAGAAGACTAATGATCTGGATGTACAATAGAAGCATCACATTAGTAGGCGTAAGTGAGTGAGGACCACGCACGTGCGTAAATTATGGTGTAGAGCCCAATAATGGTCGTTCACAGCTCAGATGCTACTTAGCCCGATTCGACACAGTATTGTGGGTTTGTCAGGCACTGACGTAGATGAAAAAAATATTTGATTGCTTTGCCGATCTTTTTGGCACCATTTTTAGCTGCTTCCCATACGGTTGGTTTGGGACCTGACCGAACATCCCCTTGATCCGGTGCCACAATCGCCACCAGGGATGCTGCCCTCGTTGATGGAACAGAGAAGGTGAACACGAGGAGGAAGAATGCTAGTGCTATCGCTGCTGAGAATCTTGCCGCCATGGGGGTCTTCTTCGCCTCTGCGTGTGAACTTTTCGATTCCACATCAGTGCAGTGCGCATTTATACTTATTCTGAGCCCCTGCGTGGGCGTGTCTGCATGTGCACAGTAAACATTGTTACGTCTCTCATCGTTGGGTTGTGATAAGTGGTTGTTTATCCACACAATCGAATCCGTAGGTGGTTTCGGTTCTCGAAACAAACAAGATGCATGTGAACTGGCTTGACGTGACGCCAACGCTTAACTGTCTATACAAAGGGCAAGTAGCACATTAGTCTACATTAATACGCCAAGCAGTTTGCATTTTTCTTCACAAAATCATATCCTATACTCTGTCTTTAATGACGGAGCTAAATTTAGCTAAGTGCTGTTTGGCGAGTTATTTGGTTTAGGTATCTACTCACCTGAAGCACTTCCTATCCCTTCATTTTACCTGCGGTGGCTTGTCCTAAGGCTATAACATTTTTGCTATTGCCGCATTGTCGACGGACTAAAAGTCATCCGAAACTAAGTCGCCGGTTGAACAAAATCCAATCCACCCAGACTTAAGGAGTTGTTTATGTTCAAGCCTTCAGGAAAACTTCATAGCAAAGCGACTCTACGGCTGTTTAGGCTTTGAGATAATCCACTGAAAGAGGGAGATATCTCACTCTTACTCATCTCCCTCAATCTCGTCTTTAACTATTTTGGACCTCTATGATTTCCGCCTCTTTATGCTCCGAAAAAAGCATTCGTTGGGGAACAGAGAGAGAGTTTGAGAAGACTCATGGACATTTCTGCATAACATCAACCTGATGGGTCGGTTCGCGTGCAAAGAAAGATTGTTTTCATGCAAAACTGCTATCAAGACCACCTCTTCCAGTTTGCTGTAAGGCTCATCTGCCATGTAGCTGGCTGGAACGGATATGATGTCAAAGTCTGCTATGCGGTAAACATCTGACGAGCTGATATAATTAGCTGCATGATTGCTAAAATATCTCAAGGTTGTTGACAACCCAAAGCTTCAATAATAAAAGCCAAAAAGTAGTTTCACGTTAATGAACTAATTTGAATAGATTTTGTGCGGCGACAGACCAAATTTTTCTACCAACAGATAAAGTTATTTTGTGACGCAGCAGACGTTATCGCTAATGACCACTTCTCATGCTTGTAATGAGGCCAATTATCCTATTGGCTAGGCTTTCCACTTTTCTTTATCGCAATATTGGTTGTTCGTAACATTGGAATTATGTTCGGATTCCGATGAAAGATGCTGCATATTTGCAGCCCAGACAGATCCCTCAGATTATGAAGCAATCATTTACGTAGTCCGAAAACAACTCCAACAGGTCACTTCAACGTTGACACCTGAACTGCTTAATAGCATGCAAGACATCGGCCTTTATGCGTAGTAGAATAGAAGTTGTTACGTGCTTTTATTAAGGAATCATTAAGATTGGCTGCAACATTTCGACTTGATTGTTGTCGAAATTTTGGAAGTCTGTATTTATCCGCAAACACATGCTTTTATGGCGCAATTCGTTCAGCCCCCTCCTGTTCGCGTGCTCAAAGTGACACAGTCGTTCACATTAACAAAACTCCATGCAATTTTCACCTTCGTATTACGGCGCGGTGTCGCTCTGATTGCAAAGAACCCCTTCATTTTCTTCATTCATATCCCCCCGTCCATTCTTCGCGCGTCTGCTGTTTACTCTGGTGATGACCTTGGTGGGTGCTGGACTAAGAAGCCCTGAACCATTGGCAGTAGCATACCGAACTCTGTATTTGCGTCAACTTCATTTTGGCCCGCTGGATAGACGTTCATTGAGGAAGTATGCAAGGCTTCGCGCACTCACCGTTTAATCTGTCACGACAGGTGTGTCATGGCATAGCACCATAGCTGCATAATCTGGGTCCGCGACACCCGGCAATCATTCGTGCCTTAAAGACTGGAGTTGAATTCCCCAGCTGACGCCCAAAGGCTAGGTTCGATGCGCATGCATTATCGATGAACAACTCTTTAAATTAGGCTACATGTGGTTGCAGCCAAAGTTTGCAATGGGGATCGTAGAGGCAGTGACCTGCAACTTGACCACGTAATGCTGGTTGCATTAGCAGCAATGTAGATCTCTGTAGCACAGATAGAATGAATAATTGCCCTTATGAAGAAAGTTGACTCTTTATCTTTGCAGAAGTACATGTACATCTACTAACCCAAGGGTGCTCTGTCACATGGGACTGTAGCGTCGTCTTAAACAACTTCCACTAGTGTACAGCGAAGGGGTTAATTGCTGCACTGGGTATTGAATGTCATATGCAACAGTTGGCACAGCGTACGTCTCACTACTGTCTGTGGGGTCCGTAGAACTATTTAAACCACAGTCTACATTGTGGAAGACTTAAAAGTGTATTTTGATCACATTTATGTTAAATGAACTCACTGCACCTCTGATTCTAGCTTTGCAGGTAAATTAACTTGAGCAAGCTTATCCAAGAGTTCTAGTTTGACTTCTATTAGTAAATAACCAGAAGTACACGTCCAAATGCATGCTTGATCTAGCACATTTTAAGAATTCAACTTATCTATGAAGTTGTAATACCATCTGTATAAACTGCTACCAATTTAGCTCGTTTGGCATTGGGTCGCGCATCTTTTATCGCGATACGTGTAGCATCGGTGGTAACAGAGACTGCTTAAGGCTAATCAGTGTATAGTACAATGTAGCTGCTACAAGACTGGGTTCTACTTGGACAGAGGAAAGTACTTGAATGCATGCCCATTTATACAAACGCAGTTCGCCTCATGTGCCATGTAGCCGTGATTTTTAACGCTTCGCCTGCAAAGTCATCCCCGCTTTTCATAAGTTTTGCAGAAGTCCAATAACAGCCCTTTCTTTTCTCCTGGTGGATCATCAATGCAACCACTACAGAGATGCCTAAACATCAGGAAACAGGCACATCTCAGTAAGTGCTTCCAACATTTAGCCATGCAAGGATATTACTAATTGGTATAAGATTGTGCAACGGGTAGCGATTTAACACTGTAGATCGATAGAGCTGCTGTCAAGAGGGATTAACAGGCGGAAGCAACCTTTGGTGAATTGTTGAGCTCAGGCGCACATAAACAGAAAAGAAGGACAATCCCAGCAGAGAAAAATTGGGGTGCTAATGCAGCGGAACAGCCCGTCTCCTCATTAAAAGCACAAACATGTCTTTTCAAACATTTAGGAGCTAAAATCATCATCTCGCCTACACTAAAAATAGTTTTAACTTATTGAACACCGGCAAACAATCACTTTAGCTCAACTCAATTTTAGAACCCAGAACGCTTAGTCATTGGTCCGTAAGCAATTTGTACTGCCACCTCGGATTCAAATGACTCTTGGAGCAGGATAGGAAATCTCATCTATGAAACAGGTGGAGACAAATAGACACAACAAAAAAAGCAAAGGATTTAGGGCAATTCAAGAGTACTTGCAATCAGTCCAATTTACTTGATCATTCTGAATTCGAGTACTTGGCAGGGTCTCATGCAAAACATCAAATCGCAGTGATTGCTAGATTTTTTATTAGTTACTAATATTCTTCCTAGCCAGCGTTTAAGGTGCTTAAATGTCGTCAGCCAAATGTCATCCTTTTCCCGCAAAGATCTTGAGTTAATAACTATTGACCTTTCCTTGAAGTAAAAACACGTGACTAGTTGGTGCCTCATCAAATTTGGGCTAGCTACAATGTGTGAAAGAGCGGATTCATTTTTCGTTCCATGGATTGCGAGTAAATTTGTTGTTATTTTAAGCATGTGAAAATTGGCTGCTTCAGAAACTTAATGCCTGGTCATGCAATACTTATGCATATACTACGCAATTCAAAGCATATTCTCAAAGGTTTTGATAGCTTTAGGATCGTAGTAAAATCCGGTTGTCCTGCTTTCCAACCTCAGTAAAAGTTGGTGGTCAAAGTTGGATCAAATGAGCGAGAATGTTAATCAGGGGTGCTGAATCCAAAAGCCACATGTGCAGTCCCATTATGAGGTCCAGTATTTAGGACGGTTTTGGTCTGATGGGCAGCTCATTGGTATTTGAATTGGTGCCTACAGACCTGTTTTACTCCAACCTCTTCTAGGCATTTTAGTCAGTAGCCGCCATTCATTGGTTCCGTATTTTTGCATTTTCCACTCCAATTCCCACTGACATGGTGCATTTCCCTTACTACTTACAGCAATAAGTATTATCTGCCACATTGGTTTAGTGTCCTTTGGAATGTAGAACCCGATCAAATTTTGGAGAGTGCTTCAAAGATGAGATCTGTAGCTATGTTCAACAGCCATATAAGTAGCTCTACCGTGGAAAGAGGATTCAATGGTTGATCGCAAAATGCCATCTACCCCTCTTCAAGTGCCTTCAATCTAAGTTCTTGGAGAGGCAATCAAGGGGGCGAAATGCAAATTAGCGTCTAGCTCGAAGGGGAATGGTAGAATAGTAAGGAAAAAGAAAAAAGCCGAAAAGGGAGAAGGACAAGTAACCAGGCTGTGACATCCATGGGCAGTTTGCAAAGTTAATGTTGGTTTTTTGGTGCAAAGGCGCTGATATCCTAATTTCCATTCCGTTTCTTATCTACTCCCTTGATCACACAACTGCTGTGAAGATGATCCAAGGAATTCATCAGAATGCAGAAGAGGTGAGCGTGAAGCTGGTGGCTGCTTAAGACGACGCCTTAGTCCCGTATGACAGAGCAACCTCGAGTCAGTAGACGTGCACATCATTTTGCAACGAACAGGATTCGAATTCCTTTCTAAAACATGGAGCTATTAGCTGGCAACGAAGTTGTCCACTTGAAAATAAAAGGGTAATTAATCGTTCCGTCTGTATCACAGATATCCATGCTTTTCCAATGAGACGAGCATTACATGATCAAATGGCGAATTGCTGTCGTTGCAATTCTCGTTTCAAACTTCGACTGCATCCACATGTAGATATTTGGAGGAACCACATATTGCTGGGGCTCGAAGCGCATCGATCTCAACCAATGAGACTGCTGGAAGTTGGCTTGGGGCACTATCACCCTACATGCACTACACTTAATCATCATAGTCATGTTCGGCTCCTTGCTATTTGGTTGCATGCCTTACGAGGCAACGAATTATTTGTTGTCGCCTCTGACTGTCAGTCGTAAAAGTAATCATAGATGTATGTTCTGTGGGCAAATTAGTCCAATGTAAAATTACGAAGACGTTTGCTTTAGTTTCCTCGAAGTGCAATGAGTTGCTTTCTCATGAATTCCTAAGCAGTGCGGAAAAAGATCAAGGCCTGCTTAGCTGTATCACTGCTACGCAGTAAAACGGAGCAAAGGCTTACAACACTATGCTTGTTCTGTCTACCGTGTTCGCATCCATTGTAATAATTCAGACTGTCCTAAATTAAATGCACTTAGATATGCTCTAACCTGACTAGAACTGATCGTACGCAGCTATGGCACATGATTGCGTGTTTGGTGTCCAGTCATCCGTTCTAGTGATCTAAGCAGACGACTTTGCAGACGGCAAATTGCGTAAGTTGCTATGCAGTAGGGTTCACCACGATGAATCTTGACCCTCCTTATGACGATTTTGCAAGAGCAGTCGATGTGGGGCAGATTCTAGTAATCCCACCTCTATTCGACCCACTCAAGTTGCTCAGCATTAAGCATGCTCAATTCCCATTTGATATGGTCAGATCACGCCAATGCAACGAGTCGAACCAAAGGCAAGCAAATGAGTGCTACAGTACCTCACGTTGACTCTTGCGCATGGCAGAACATTGGTTTTAGGTAGTGCAACATTTGAAAGTAGCGAGTGGAGAAAATGCGGTGCAACCAGACGGATGACATACACACACTAAGGCTCCTAACAATACAGCGAGAACGCTTTCTCTGATGTTCATCTCATCTAATCTGCTCCAATCGAAACACTCATGTGTGATTTTGCTTGTTTTCCTGTGCTCCTAGCATTAGGATGAAGGAAATCATTGGAAGCTCTGTCCTTTCCTTCTTTTTGAGTAATCCTTTCTGGGTCCCATTATATCTACCTTATCGCACACGATTGTACACAGGGTGCACATTTTTACACCGTAAGATGTGTCCTCACTGGTCGCAGCCATTCCTGATTTTGGAAAGCAGGGACGCTGTACTGACGTTATCTATGCCACTGGCTCTATAGCGTTCAAGTTTGCCTCTTGCAAATGTGCAATGGGTTGGTCAAACGATGTGACTTGCAAGTTAAAAAGGTCATGCAACGGAAAATACGTTTTCAATACAGTCATAGCTGCTCGGATATGGTTTCGAGTAAATGTAGGTGACTATGTGGAGGTGTGGTTGGAAAGAGTCTCAACCTGGCATTCCACGTTTAGCAGCTTGCTAACCTACTACAAACTTAATCATTTGTCTTTCTTACAAGAGTATATCATGCGTCTTATTTAGGACTTGTGCCGTTTGTGAATTAACTGAAGCCAGACTGTTCTCTTCACTTCCAGTTCTCTTCTAGGTAAGGACTCATATAAGGAGAAATGCGATAATATTTTCGGGAAAGGTAAATTTCTCAGCCAAAGACAAGGACGACTGGACGATTCCAAGTTTGTTGCCTGCACAGATAAGAAATGCCCCATCAGGGGTGCCTGACGAAGCAGGGTGGCCATGAACCCCACTAAAGCATCTGATCAGGTATCGTCCCAACGATGAGACCGTACTAGTGCACGCTAAGCACTGGTCCTTCAAAGTTACAAATTCAGATACAAATCGAAAATCCAGGCAGAACGCAATAGCAAGCTAAAGCATCGCAGCGCATGGGAGATTCGTTTAAGTTGCTTTTGAATTAAAAGAATGAGGACGAGAAGTTGACAGATGCAGTGATCACGGTGTCGGCGTACTTCAATGGTAACCAACGTCAAGCGGTGATAGATGCAAGTAAAATATGGGTTTTGAATATGCTGCATCTGGTCTATGAGCCAGAGCCATTGTATTGTCCACAGCTTGTGGCGTTCTGCAGAGTCCCCTGCTGCCTACAGTTGGTGTCACGGAGGTGGGTAGCAAGAGAATGATTGGTGACAGGTGCAGGGATATGTGGGGAGGTTTAAGCCGGAGCATAATGGAAGGATTCAAGAACCGATGAAAAGTCCAGCATGCTTCTGAGAAGGGTGCGTGAGATGGCGGAGATGACTCTGCTCTAGACTGAACACACGAACCTTTGTGTGGCGCCGCTGACTAGGGAGATTAGTTTCGGTGCGACGATGGCATATGCCCACTGTGAAGTTGTGCACAAATATTTGTCAGCAGGGTGATGAATTTGTAGAGAACACAATGACCGAAGTAAAGTTATGCTGCGTTGATGTCTGCGAGATATTTTTGTTAAGGGAATCAATGCGTCTTCTATGGTGCAGAAGTGGTTGCGGCACTTGTTTGGCGGTAACGAGTTGGAATATCGCATGCACAGTGGTGGAGAAGTAGTTAAGGGGGCAAGAGAGCATCGACATCACCACTTGGTTAAGGTCGTCTGCTAAAGCTAAGTGCAAATAATGTGGCGAAGTTCAAGCAAATGAACAAAAGCAGGGCATTTAGATAACGATGCTGGATATATTAGAGGAGTTCATTAACGTGGAAGAAAACGGTGCAAAAAGAGTCAGATATCAACTTATCTGAGAAAATTTGACACAATATGCTTACGATGGCTAGGGAGACGATCAAGAGAATGTGCACCAATGACTAGGCGCCCAAAAGGTCTGCAGGATGACAAGCAAAGAGCTAGATGGAATGTGCAGCCCAGCACGTTAAAGGAAAGCCTTGATTTGCAAAAACCTGGGCATGAAAAATGAAATAGAATGATTTGTACATTATTTCGCCCCCTCCTATTGGTCTCTGGGAAGCACGAATTTCTGGACCGTAGACGACTCAAATTTCCACAATTGGTGCTAGACAACTGCAAGACAAAATGGCATAATTTGCTGCAACTTCAAGACCGAGTACTTCCCTGTATACTCAGACATACCACATTCTGGCCATAGCATTTTTCAAAGCATAACTGCAAACCAAATTATTGGCATGGTCACTCTTCAGGCTGCGTATCCGAAACAAAAGGGAAGTAAAATGCACGAGTCCCAACCGAAGCAGGGAAAGCTCATGCACCTGAACAGCGGCGAGTTGTTAGACAGATGCAGATACGGGATCTTCCTACGACGCGACGTGGTCTAAGTATCCTCAGGTCTTGTTGGTCAGTTGAGACCTGAGGAAGGGTACTGAGCTATAATTGCGGAGATCTAGTGAGATACTTGCAAGAAAATAAAGCTAGGGTTCGAAGGTGTCTATCACGTGTACGAAAAGACAAGTGAAGCTGGATTTGGAATGGCCTTTGCAGGCTGTCTCCTCCTCTCTTGTTAGGGGTAGGAATTAAAAAGTGAAAGAGAGGCGCAGAATGCGCTACACTTACTTGCCTCCCTGCTGGTTGGGCATGCTTTAGATAATTCAAATACGATTTGGTGTGCTTCACGGGGAACGAAGAAGTGAAGGTGTGAAGACACCCAAAAGTTGTGACAGGGCCAATCACATGGAAGCCTAGATTACGACCATGTGCCATCATGAGTGCGAATTAGGTGACTTCGAAACTGTATAAAAGGATTGCGCCAAACATCAAGAGCATCTAGCTTCACTTAAAACACAATGAGCCTAAAATGAACAACCAGTCGCAAAATGCAATAAATGAGACTAAGGCAGTGCAAAATGGAGGGATGAAACACGAAAGGCCTCAGTTGAGTCAGAATGAATATGAAAGCACGATCGGTCGCAAAATGTAGCAGACAGGTCTGATAGGGGGGAAAAACAATGGATAGAACACGAAATACCATACTCGAATTATGACAAGCATTAAATGGTCAAACGGTCACGAATTGCAATGAATGAGACTAATGGATTTGAAAATGCATGTCTGAAACACGAAAGACCTCGGCTGAATCGTAAAGAACATGAAATGCAAGGTCGGTCCCGGATTGCAGCGGCTAGGACTCAGGGAGTGGAAAATGGATGGTTCGAACACGAAAAGCATTTCTTAGAAACCAGTAGCCATAAAATGGACAGCCGGTCGCAAAATGCAATAAATGAGATTAACGGAGTTGAAAATGCATGGGTGGAACACGAAATGCAGCAGTTGAGTCATATTATCCTCACTTGAGCTAAGTCGATGAATGTAAAGCGAAGTGTCTTATCTCCAATTGCACTCACTGCTCTCACGTGAAAATAATCCGACCTTCTTTCTTCAATTCTCGTAGGCAACATCTCCAAAGATAATGCTTATTTCGCCTTAAAATCCATGACTTCCACCCTCTAACCTATTAGGCGACGGCTTACTAACAGCGCTTTTATTCTACACGTCGTCACGTTATTCCTTCCCGACATGCAGTTATTCTACTACACGACTGTTGTGTACCGCAACACGACAGGGTTTAATCATCTGGTTTCGAGTTACGCTAAGGGTATGCATCAAGAAAATATCTCCTCCGACGCACGTCAGGCTTCTTTGTGCGAGACTTGTTGCCTCTATAGATCTCAGCATATTCCTTTTGTGATTGCACCTGGTTGCGATTACTGCATTTACATAATGAAATGTTTGGCTCCATTTTTAACACTATGATACGTCTTGCTGATCGGTTCTGTTTGTCTGCATGGTCAGTGGTAGTTAAATAGCTCCAAAGATTGTCGAAAGGATGTTCACACTCTGGCGTCAATCATGGCATTAGCCAAGTAAAACGGCATGCTAGTTTCTGAACACCATTTAGATAAAGCTAAAATTAACGGTTCTTAATAAGCGGTTTTTGTACTATTATTCGAATCATGTTAAATGATTCAAGCGCGAAAGATCAGAAAATGTTGTGCTGTTTCTCCTGGTTGTAGTTAATCGGGTGAATTATTTGCATTGCATTTTTGCATATGGATTTCGAACGGCCAGAACGCCAAGTGCGGTTTTGATTACATACCAAACCGCCATTCAACACACTAACGACCTAGGACATATAATTGTTTATGTTGCAAACACACACACGCACCCACGCAGTGCTACAAGGTGGAGTAAAGAGCGTGCCACACCAGCTAGAAGTCGAAAGTGGAAACACAGAGACGGATAAAGATGTCATGTCAACAAGCTAGTCTGCAACAATAGCTTTAGAATTCCCCCTCATGTTCTTTAGCGTGGCCTTACCATCAACAGCGGCAGCATCCGTGGTAGCGAAAATGGGAGCTTACGAAGAGAAATCCCAGCTAGAAGATCTCACGCCAGCGGTATGGAAAGCTGCTGTTAAATGTGATGCTACAAGGTCATCGAAGCAGTCAAAGAAGCCCATTATCATGCGTCAAATCAAGCTAAGCGGATTTTCAAGGGGCAAAAGACTTATTTCGACAGATGTTGTAGATCTACCTTTATGCGCTTCAGTTACTCTTGCTATTATTACAGCTTGGGTTTTCTAACTTCCTTCCCTGAGGAATGTCACTGTCAAACAGAATCTAACCCATTTATCAAAACCACTAGCATTTTCCGAATTCGTGGGTTAACTAACAAACACAAGATTGTTGAAGTAAATATGTATTGTACGCATTTTATTTGTTGGTTCAACTCTTCCTGATAATATACATGCTGCGAAATAACCTAAACGAAAAACGGGCCAAAAGGGAGTGTTTAACGAAGCCGTCAACCAAATTAAACCCTGAGGAGAATTAACTCCGTATATTTATGAAGAGTGGTACCATTTTGAAAGCATATATTGAGGCAATACATTAAGCCGCGAAACAAAGATTTGTTATTTGGATATTTGTGTTCTTCTTGTTTACTAACGATAAGTCCCAATTTAGCAGCTTGCATTCACCTCTTTCTAAGTATTGCAATTCAATCAAGAATTAGTAAACTCTCCTGAGCTCTGCCACATATAATTGATGTGGTGCAAGTTGTAGAAGTGCGTTATAGTGTTTCAACATTTATTATTGCGCAAGCGGAGGTTCTGCCTTTAAAAGTTCCCCAACTACTTGTGAGACAATAACTTCTGCCACCGACAATGTCAGAAATGCTAATGATAGTAGCCCAGAGACAGTTAAAGGGATAAATTAACCACAGAAAACCATGCAATCTTTTCTTCGAACAGACTTTAGGACACTTAGCGCCTTAATGACATGCTCAAAGATCTGCAAATCAATTGCGCATGTTTTTAAGGCCTTTGCACTTGTGCGTTTAGCTAAATAAATGGGACGAGTAACAATTTTAAGATGCTTTGGCCGTTTAACGCGTTAAGCGAAGCTTATCAAGCAAGATGTATTGCTTTATAACCTCAACTTATGGCTAGTTTCCTTTCGTGTTATTTGGGTGCAATGAAAATCAGGACTAGCCACCTCGTGTCTTGTGGTCTATAATGCCCCTTTGGAGGCATTATCATCTGCCCCAGCTCTAAGGAGAGTGCTAGTTATGAGCATGGATTCAGAGCAAAATGTCCACCCTGTGCCAGAACTGAGGGCAGATCTTCGACAAATACAGGCTTACGAATTCCTGCTACTAACTTTTGGTGCAGTACGGCTGCTATTGGCTTCTAGTCGCATTAATTACAGTGCTTCACCTTTAGCTCACTAAATAAAGTTATGATCTGTAGCTCTGATTTACCCTCTCAAGTGCAGATTTTGTTTAAAACTGCTTCCTTGTCGTCAGAAATTTCGAATTATGATCCTGTTACACCCCTAATCCATTTGTTAAATTACCGGCAAGTACAGCTTGAGCGTGCAAGGTGTTTATGCAAAAAAGATGGAATTTGTTTGTCCATATGTAACTGAAACCAAACTGATTTCCAAATTGGAGTGTGAGCACTCAGTAAGTTTTTCCGACTCCGGGTGGGTGAACCTAGTTGTCGCGCTTGGTTTACTCTTGTAACAACACAACAGCAGCACTGCGGTGTGCTTTGGAGGTGGACTGTAATTGTTGCATAATCGACGCTAAGTAGGAGTTGCATGCCAAGGTGGACACCTGGTTGGACATTAGATAGGGCAGGGGCTTGCAGATACTCGGAGACAGCAAAAGAAAGAGGGAGTACTCTATCACGCGATCAACAGAATGGCGGTGTTTATATATGAGAATACGTTGAAGAAGACGCGATAATTGACGAGTGGTGAGCAGGTTGGCTGAAGTAATTCAAGGGAGAAAAGAAGAAGGGGTAGAAACACACTTCACTTCTCGCTGCCGTTGTCAAACCAACTTCTACTATTTCTTCCCTGGTCTCAATTCTTTTAACAAATTGTAGACAGTGCAAGAAAGGTGTTAAAGAAGAAGAGAAAGAAGAAACCACCTGTCGGGCGACATTATTGCTACTTAACTTCTACTCGCCTAACCACCTACCTACAGAGCGCCGGCCAGTAGTGCGACCGCCTCCCCCAGTCAATCAATCACACCAAGGACTGTCGTTGCGCCGTACGTCAACAAACACATCCTCCTCACTCGTTTCCAAAGGACACTCACTACTGGCCATCATCATCACTACCACCACCACGAAAACCAGCATCCACCCACCAGCCCACCCACCGACATTCTCACAATAACAAAGAGCACATACACAAACCAGAGATGTCGATAACCACACATTAGAAGTGAAGTGAAGCTATTGCAGCTGTAAAGGGCAGAAGCTTTCCAAGTATATCAAAGTTCTGGGGGACGAGATCTCACGTCCACGCCTTTTATAGCAAGAAAACAATTCATCCACCTTGTAGTAGAGCTCCAACAACATCACCAGCAACGCACTACAGTGTCACAGACGGCTGAGCAGCAGCAGTAGCGGAGCAAACGAAGAAGATAGGATTGATCTCCTTACCACTCCACATGTCCACCACATCACAACACTGCGACATCTTGCAGCAGTGGCTGCAGTAGTAGGGGGAAGCAGCGACGGCGCAGCACCTCAGCCTCCCTCTCCTCCTCCTTATCATCCCGTAGCAAAGAAAGTTAAACAAACCCCTGTCGAACTAAAAAGAGTCTCAAGTGCACACTTTTTCTTGGTCAGACAACCAGCACACAAAGCGGCTGCGAATGATGAGAAACCTACTGCTACATCCAACCATCAACTGCGTCACCACATGCATATAAATGTGGGACGCATTAAATACAGTAGTTTCTGTGACCAAGGCAGCAAGTCTGCCTCAATGCTTTGTTTAACACTGCGTCTGAGGATGGTAACGAGCAAAAACTTGCCAGTTGCTTCTTTTTTTCCCCTTCATCTTTTCCTTCCTTCTTCCTCCAGTTGTACATTCTTCCATCGCCTCTCCCCAGGACTATATCCTCCTGCAACACATGCCCTCGCTCCTTCATCACGCTTCGTGTCGTCGGCGCCTGTTAGAGATTTACATCTGGTTCGCAACAAAGGCGGAGCAAATGAATGGGCCAGCACAGTTCATCTAACCTCCGCCAAAAGCCAAACAATGCGATGAAAGAGAAATAAATTTGCCACAACCATACAACAACATATATCCCTTCCGACTAAGCCAACTTTACCTTAACCCTGACAATTCGAGGCCCCTAAAGGTTCCATGAAAGTCTACTGCTACTACTACTACAACCTTCCTGGCAAACACCCCTGAGTCCACTAGTAGCCGCCCGTTTGTTTCTGAGCTAAACTATTTAACTAACGAACAAGCACCAACACATGCTGAAGCTGAACCCCCGTTCCTGTAGTCGCCGAGGTCAGACCTCGTGCACCACGACATTAGGAAAAAGGCCAACACACTATCGAGAATTGCAGTTACAACTAGTAGGGCAAAAGTCAATCTACAATCAATTAATGCACCGCTGCAACAATCCAAATTAACCAGCCGGAGTATTCCACAGCAGCATAAAGGTGTATAGAAATGAAATGGATCAGCAGGTATCTACAAATGACATGGGCATTTACAAGTGAAAAAATAGTGAATGAGGAGGATGCACGTGGCGATAAAAAAGTCTCTTCGTTAAACTTAGGCCTCATCGATCAAAACGCATCCTTGTCAAAATAGCAAACCACTTAACGACAGCCAAGGAAATCTTTATCAATCGCTGGGAATGTAGTGCAGCAAATCATCAACGCTATTAGGCAACGCGAATAGAAGGCAAGTCCTCACAGCAACTGCAGCTGATTTTTAACGTTTACTCTAGCATAGGCGCAGATGGTTGATAAATGGATGCACTGGTTACGCATTACGCAAGACTCGTTTTTTTGAAAAAAACGTAAGCATAATGGGAGAAGAGCGTGACACTTGCCGTGGTGAATGAACATAGGGGAGTAAAAGGCGAGGAGATTAATGGGGATGCGAATGTAAGAAAACAAAGGGCTATCAGGTTCAAATGCCTGTATGGAGTTTGTGTTTCGGGACATGTTGTAACATAATTCTACTTTGTTAGTTTCATAAATTCTTCCATCAAACCATCTATCTACGTTTGAGCAACTGCTGTTAAAATTGCCAAAATTTTGCTATATATTAAGCATTAAAAAGCTAAATCTGAGACGTTATTATAAGCATACAGACCTTTGCAACCGGACCCATCCAAGAGCACTGCCACTTGATGAATATTTGGCTGATACGTGAGAGTTGAAAAAAGTAGGAAGACAAATAATTTGGCAGGAAAGTGGAGGGAGTGGTATCGTGATTATTTCCCCTTTTTTACGAATTCTGCCTTTACGCTACGCATGGGCCTACTGGCGTTCTTCGAACGAAGGGGAAACGGTACTGAAAAAAGGCACATAGTGCTAGGACGAAACGTAGCACAGGAAGGCCATATAGGATGATTTGGGTTGTGGAAAGGGCAATAGTCCAGGGAACTGCGATCAGCAGCATGTCATGCGTTGATGTGACTAAACTCTTCCCCATCGCATGCGTGGGATCGATCAGTGGCACGTGTGGCATGCAGTGTGTCGCGTGGTCTATTGCAATGTTGTGTCTGTTGGTCTAGAGGACGACGGTGCTACATTAACTTCAGTTTGGATGTGGCGCCGGAATTTATGTGCTTTCGCGCCTTTACATCTTGGCTAAACGCTCGCTACAGAAGAGATCTGAAGGCAGTATGCTGTTCTCCAAATCTTTCCTTCCTCGCATTGTACACGGCTACGGTACATACTCTACCTCCAACTAAGCACGCTTTTAAAGTTCCCAGGTTAACTTATCAGTGAGCAAGCAGTACTGGACATATCGCAGTTATTGTTGGAATAACTGCTAGGATAGTGAGGTGTAAACATATCTAGCAGGCAATCTTGCTAAAGTGCACATCAGATTGGCTGAACAGAGCTAACCACATGGAGTTCATGTGCGAATAGTCACCACATTTAACTGCAAATGCGTTAGGGTTTAGCATATGAAATCGTGCAGACACACTTCACAATAGATTGAAGCATTGCGACAAAATTGTGTTCTTATTAATTACCTTGTCAGTGGTGCTACTCCTCCTGCTTAACTGGAGAAGAACTGACTGATCTGGTGATGGAAATTGGGGTGGGCACTGTGGTCCCTATTGCCAGCAACAGCAATCACCTGACTACAGCTACGTGCCAAAGGTTTGTGGCCATCGTTGGAGTGTCAAAGCGTTGGCGATGAATGTGCCTCTCCGCGTTTGTGACCGCTGTCACGCAATGCAATCCTTGAACTGCAGATGGTGAGTTCACCGCGAAAACAAACGCAAGTAAGTAAATATTTCAGCAATGTCAGGACACTTATATTTCTTCTTTTTCATTACCAACTGCGCTGCCGTGATAGCTTGACTGATTTGAACAGGAAATAAGAAGTGAGGGAGGATGAGGGAGAGTAATAGCGAACGCGACCTGGGCAGTAATGCAAACGAAGTTGATGATATCCAGTTGATGTCCCTCAGCAGTCTTAAGGCAACCCCGAACAGCATATTTGGCATAAACTTGGTGATGATGTGGACTCAAACGTAGGTTGCATCAAAAGAGAGACCTAGGAATGCGCAATGCCTTGACGCAAAAGTCTTTTCATCATCCTTCACACTTAAGAGAAGGCTTTGGCGCTCTACGCAGACATGTCTAAGCCAGTCCATCTAAACGGGTGATAGACCCTGCTGAGTAATAGAAAAGGATTAGAAAAATTAAAAGACTGCAGAAAAGGCTCATCCATTCTGCTTTGAATACAAGGCAGGATTCAGGCTACCAACTTTGCTACAGGCAAGTTACTGCGGTAAGATGTCAAAATTATCCCTAACCTTGGATACCAAACTCTTAACAGCTATGGCGACGCCTTCTAAAATTATGACAGTGGTGAGACTGTATGCTGCATTAATCATCCTAATGAGGTTTAGACCCATCATTTTGAAATTTATTGCATTTTCATGGAGGGATATACATGAGAAAGGTAGTGTTGGATTTATGGGTCAGATGAGCACTTGTATCCATCCTAAAGCCCTTGAAGAGTAGATGAAGTACAAGAGGATTAAAACCCAGCAAAGAATATAAATTCAGTCAACATATGCATTTCAACTTAAAGCTAATCCGCTTGCGCAAATGAGCAGTTGAGCAGACTTGTACTGGTAGATGGTAGCGAAAACAGGAACGGCTATCTATGTATGACGAGTTGGAGGACAGGAATGCATACCAAAATGCATGAGCAAGAGCAAAAAAGCACAATTAACTTCTGAGTGGATGTAGCAACGGGTTCACAGATAACTGCATGGGATTGTGGGTAGGAAGGTAAGGAATGTGGAACAGTGGGGTTCCAGTTCCATCCCTGACTCCCTCATCCACAGCTTGCTGGAGGTGGGTTGTACGCCAAAGAGCAGTGCACGTTTTCTGTTAGCGACGTCTACGTAAGTAATTGCAATGTGAATGAAAACCCATCAGCGTATGGCTGCTGCAATTATTCAGGTCTAACCATACTAGGGTGCCTGTCCATCCCTCCAAATGCATGCATTGCTACTTTACAAAAGGTAAGCTGAAGGTTGGCACAGTGAAGCTCTTTGGGATACAAAGGCAAGAAACTGCAGGGTGCGCTCTACCTTGCACTAAACCTCTACTGTGGAAACCTATTATCAAGTAAGGCAGAAGTGAACAAAGAGCAGAATCCAGTGCACACTTATCTGTGCCAGAGAAGGATGGCGGAGCAAGTTGAATGAACGTCAAGTAGGACTGCAACAATGCTTACAAATCATGATTTTTAATTTTGACCGCAGGAACTTTCTAAATCGACAAGGCGAGAAAAGAGGCAAAAGAACAAGAGTTACATGCTTCTTTTAATCGAGTACTGGTGGTGGTAAAAGTGGAGTTGGTGCAAATTCGATGACTCCGTTTGCATTAAGAAGTGTCACGCTGATCATCTCCACCAAGTTGGATAGCATACTTACAAGCATTTTAATGGGTTGTGCATGTGTCCTAAATTCACTGAATTTTGCGTTTTTATGCGCATCTTGATGAAACAAATGGGAATTCAAGGAGAAGACAAACACAAACCGGTTTCGTGAACCATTGCTAATATAACGCATTGCTTCACCACCCTGACTGACCATCTGATGTTGGTGGATTTAAGCTTTTATTCATTATCCTGTAAGCAGCAATTCCCCTCTGCTCATCTAAAGAACAACCAGCCGACCTAACTTTGGTAGGTGCGGTAAGAGCTGGTGATGCTGCTACTTACGATACCAATCACCTGACTACGTCTGCGTATCGCATGGTTGCGGTCATCATTCGGCTGTCGGAGCGCTGCCGGGTGCAGGTGGCTCTCTGCATTTGATGCGGCTGTCAGCAGATGCAGATCTTGCACTGCTGATGGCACAACTTTTCCCATTCCTTACCTTTGCATCCATGTTTCAGGCATTATATCACAGTCTCACACCTGTGTCTACTCGGACTTTACTCTCGATTCTTCTTGCTGACTTACGTAAGCTATTCCCTGATTTCGCCTTGCCTTTTGTCATGGATGGCGTGCAGTCTACTAGGAACCCTCTCTGAATTGCAAAATCAAAAAGATGGTTTCTGGCGGCTGAAGTCGAGATACGCCGTGTTTTGCAATAAAGAGGACAAGATTGAAAACTCTAGGAAGGAGGCGTAGATTACGGAAGTTATTTGGATCATCGAGTATGTAAATTTTGAGGTAGCTGATTGGAAACAGTATGATTGCTAGGCCCAGTGTTCAGACAGGTTCAAAAAGGGCCATGTAATAGTCACACCTGGAAGAACTACAAATTATCTCAGCGACGCTGAGTAGTAAGTGCTAAGCGCATAACGTCTGCCAGACCGCAATCGAGCCAGCTATTTAACTGCAACCACTTTGGCCTTTTGCATTGTTATAGCACAATTGCGGGTCCTTTGGCAGTATTGAAGCTTTGAATAGGCTCTACGCTCTGTGCTTTTACCCAAGCAGAGCAGTGAAAATGCAAAGAATCAAGGTCAGTGGAACCTGAGCTCTCGCTGTCCGTTCGGAGAGCTAAGGGAGGCACCGGTAGTGATAACATGCGGCCCTGATCTCTGTTTATTTCTGGCCTAAAGGGCCCCACAAGGACCTCAAGCAGCCGCCTTCTGCTGCCTCCTCCAGTTAGCTTAATTGATGCTAGACCTACAGTCCTCAGTACCTGTGCAACTTTGCCTTGTTTTATTTCCTTAAGTTCCCTCTTGCAAGGTCATATCTTCGATAGGAAAATGACACATTAGTAATGCGTATGCGTGCATTTGTCACATACATGACGGTGGAATAAAATAGGAAAATTGTAAGGTAAAACAACATTCTAACCTCAGTAGAGGAAAGTAGCAGGAGAAGCGAATTAAATAGTTAAGAGAATAATTGGCAAGCCTGTGAGGGAGGGAGGGATCATAAAGAAGGAATAAATGGCCTTGCAGTGTGCTGCATCTATTTTGTTCCTATGTTGAAAGCAGCTATTTGAGAGACCAAAGCTATTTTTTTTGCTAGGAGAGCTTGATGATTTATGGCAGAGGGCTTTTTAATTAATCTACGTCATTTGACTGCCGCCGTCAACTCTATTATAAGTTGAAGCGAGACATAATGGGACAATTTTAGGCACGCTCAAAGCAACATGTAATTAGAATCACTTCCACTAAGGTGTCTAATCTAATCGCTTAACAAGGGAACATTAAGCCACCTCATAACGCAAAAAGAGTTAGTCATTGAAGCAGGAAACATTCTCTGCTTAAAGACACCACTTTGAATGTGCAAGAGTTTCCCACAAGATTTGGTCTAAGTGGGGTATAGCTTTCGATTGTTGATATACGGTCTCTAGCGCCTTTATGGTGCGTTATTTAGACTTTTCTTATATCATGCTACTGAGGCTAGGTTTCTTGGTGGAGTTGTGGCTTACCAAACCGTCAGTTTGTGAGTGGGTGTGCAGGGAGGCAGATAGGCAAAGATGACCAATGCATACAACTCATGCACACCAGCAGTTGGCGGTCTCACTGACCCATTAATTCATCTTTTTATCGACCAACGGACCCAGCAAGGGCTTAATGTAGATGAGTCAGTAATGAGACCCGGATCCAGGCCTTTGACACACTCACTCACCAACCCATTCGGCGATGGTGGTGGACCCAACGCGACGTTTTGTGTTTATGATTAACGCCGGTGTGTGAGCGAGTGGTAGTATTAGTTTGGAAAAGGACAGGGCAGCAGTAATAGCAGTGACAGCAGCAGCGTGGTTGCTAAGATTAAGACAAACTGTAGCTATCAAGATGAACAGACTTTAGGTATTAGGAAACCATCTCAACAAGAACGGCTTTGAAGGGCTACACACTGGTACACACATGAAGGAAGGAGCATTGGCTGTTGCCTAAGCCACTGCTGCTACTATTCGTCCTCTGCTTTTTTGTCTTCTCCTTCTCCTGGTTCTTTTTTCCTAGCCAGGTTCGGTCCTCCCCAGCATCCATTCCGACGGCAATACATGCCGGAAGCAGAAACTAAAATACTTTTAAGCAGAGAATGAGAAGTCAAGTGTTTTCCATCAATCAGTAGCTAGCGGAAGTTGGAGTAAAACGGCGTGCACACAGCCTACGATATAGAAAGGAATAAATAAATCTAGCGCGTTTCCTAGCCACTCCGCTGACTGATTGGACTGCAATATAACGTGGCAGTCATATTTCACTTTACTTCTACCATGCCACCACAGGTATGTGTTATCACGCGCCTCACTTTACGGTCGACAGAGATCATAGTTAGGCATGAATTGGTTAAACTGCTAACATTGCTTGAGTGGCACTTATGATTAGACATTAAAATAAATGCAAATTACGCATCTTAGCAATTAAGCTGTTACTGTCCCAAATCGATCCTCTTAATGCCTAACTGAACTGCAGTGTAATTTTTAAACTGATGTTGAATTTTTCGTAGGCAATGACCATTTCACCAGTAGTGATTGCGAAGAGTTAAAAGGATGTTGGTGAACGCAGAATGGAGCAGCTGTTTGGAAATAAGTATTGTGGGTGTCAGCCTCATTGACCCCTACTTTCACTTAGGGGTATCAACTAGCCAATAAGTTTATTGTGGCGTCGGACACAACTTGGCAGTTCGACTTGCAACAACCCCAAAGGACTGATGTCATGGCATATTTGTAATGATAGGTCACAGCTATGAGTCAGCCGGGTGGCGACGTTCCCCCCACTGTAACACCCACCTCATTCAGCTCCTCGCACGCGGTGCGATGTTTGTAGAACTCGGCTTATGAGTGTGACAATGCCAACGGAATCTCTCTGCTACAATTGTTGCGTCAACCTCGGTGTGCTTGAAGGTTAAAAGACATCTCACTAGGGCTGTACAGCAGTTGGGGACTTTGGGTTAACCTTTAAGTATCTCGACGCATCATAAGTCGTAATGCTCAAAAGCAATGTATTGGCACATGATCCATGTGTGTGACGTGCAAGAAGATTGGCCCTCCGTCCGCCACGTACCGACGAGTAAGTAAGCGTAGGGTGCCATGTTAAGGAAAAATGCCAGCAGTGTTTAACATATGTTAAATGTTTACCTAAATCGCTTAGCTTTCGAGAAAACTGAATCAGTCTCTCCCCTCTAAGACCCATGGTGCATTCCCAGGAAGAAGGTGCATTTTTATCCAAAGTATTTCCCCATGCACGCTTGCTTGACTAAGCAAGAGTTTGTGGCCATGGTGCATTTTAACGAAATTCGTTTAGTCTAACTGCTTTTTACTTTGGTAGTCACCAACTGTTATTCAATCTATTGGCTGGCGACAGAATTGTGAATTTGAGTTAATTGGCAGTAAGCGTTGGCCCATGTACCATTCATGTTTATGTTTAGAATGAAAGGGAGTTAGTAACCACAGTTACTATCCGTGTCTACATTATGACACCCTTTACTATAAAATTTGGAGTTCGAACCGTAAAGTCGACACATTTGACCAGCACCTCGAGCCATCGCATTACACCTTTCCGTGTCTTAACCCGTTTTACGTCTATGGCGAAAGCAATAATTTGCAAAATCTTTAAATCGCTAATATCCTAAACTTAACAATGCGAGGCTTTACAACGATTTCATGACTAGCAGAAAGTTGTCGAATGCGATGTGTCTTCCTTATTCAACATGATCCAAATAACGAAAATTAAGTTGAAGCCATTCTGTAAAAAGCAACAGCAGTCCAAAATGTCCATCACAGCACAATCACACCGCATTTTGCATGCCTGGTGCAAAAAGGGCTATAGTGCAGCACTTCCTTTCATCATCTGCGACCTCCGTATCTTCCTATCTTCTATCGATTTTAGTGTCGACTTTCGCCTTCTCCGATTCAAGCACTCGAAAATCTCGTTAACTTATGAAAAATAGTGCAGGCGGAAGGATGGCGTAGGAAGATGCACCTAAGCAGGGAGGTATCTGGATTCGTGTTTGGCTGTATTTCGTGATTTTTCTTCCCTTTTTTGTGCTGAAGATGATGGCTGGTAATTATTCTTTCATCTCTTGTTATTCTGCCTATTCTTCGTTGCACGGAAAAGATGATGTTACCACTATGTTGTGCCTTGAACATGCGCAACGTGTTACGCACAGATTACGGGTTCATGACTGATTGAGATTCCCGATTTTTGGACCTGCACCAACTTTCGGCGATATGGGATTTGTCTGGCAGGTGCTGCTTCCTACTGGCTAGGTGTAGGTTCAGATGTGTAAGCTACTGCAGTGAATGCATCAGTTGTTTGCATACAAGACATTTTCACCAGAGAAATGGGTCACACGCTTCACATTTCGGGGTACTTTGAGCAAACACTTTGCCCTCGTGAAGAATGCGACTTGTTCTCGCAGAGGCAAATTTGGTTTTGCGGTATTAGAGAGTGCTAAACCAACCCATATAATCAACAAAACTTTAAGGCGTAAGCTATTAAGACCTTAAGGCACCCCCTATCATGGTGGATCGAATTGTCATTCAGCAAAAGATTTGCACGATCGCAGACATAACGGCTTAAGTCAACCCTAGGGTATTGTACTGTAGACCAGCGCGAACGAACCTCCACGAGGAAAGTATCGTTGGAAAATGAAGCCACCAACGTGAGCCCAATGCCCTTTGCAATAAGCAGCGACCAAACCAGCTGATTTCGATCAGTCTGACCGCTGTGCTGTCATTATGATTTTTTATTAGGTGGAAATTCGAAGCGTGATATTTTGTTTATACAGATTCCTGAAACAGACCACAATGCAATTAACATGCGTTACCAACGAAATTCAAAATGCACCTCTTTTGAAGAGAGGAATTTGCCATGGCTTGATCAGGAACATCGTCGCAAATAATTTGGCCAAATGTCCGTGGGAAATAATCTTAACCATGCAGCCAAATTAGGCGAGATCTTATCCCTGCAAGACATGCTTGCGGTTGTTTTAGGCAAAGGCTACCTGCCGCCAATCCCTCCAAGGTCCCCGAAACCATTTGCAGTTCCATTAAATAGAAATCCCTTTTTTAAATAGCTGTGACTTAATAGACTGCACCCAAGTCTAGCTTTGAGCTATCCAAAAATGGTCAAGAATCACAATAAACTCGTACTCCGCATGAGATTGTGCAAGCTCTTAAGTCACCGAAAATTTAAATTTTGCTCTGCATCTGGACCCGGGGTCACTTCAGCATTTACAATTTCTCTAACTATTAGTCCTAGATTATCATGATGCTGAAAGTCGGATTTGTAAAGGGTGGTGGCATGAGCATAGAGCATGATTAATTTTGTTCAGCATGCATAAGCTTTAACCAAGTTTGTCGTAGCGAACCTCTCAAGAGTATGGGCGAAATTAATAAGCATCCAAGGTTAACTTTACCTTACACAAAATCCTCTATGACCTGCGCACAAAATTCCCCTTTCTGCATTATCCGTTTTCCAGCTTGATCTAGTCCTGCATACGTACTGTGATTTGAATTTTTCCAATTTATTTCGGCTGAAATTTATTCTTTATTTGCCATTAATTTTGTTATTCATTAGTAAGCAAAAATCCATTTTTCAATTTATCGTGAGCACTAGTCAACATTTTGCATGTTCTTAAAAAATAGAAATTTAGTTCGCCAATTTTTCAAGAGTTCAAGTAAATTTACACTTTGTTAATCCAATCCTTGAAGGTCTCACGTTACACCTCCTTTATTGTGTCAAGTAGCATTCATTTATAATTCTGGCAGAAAAGCTCATCAACTTTGTTTATTGAAATGAAATCTGCCGAAATTATATGGCACAAACCTTGAATACAATATACACTAGCGACTTGAATGCGACGTGCCGGCTGGAAGCCAAAGGGAAAAGCAGTTTTGCAACTCCTTTAGTAGACAAATCATATCATTTTCCGAGAAGCTGAGGCTTGCCAAAAAGCTACTGGTGCATATGCACTCATTTTTCGCATAAAGGTTCCGTATCTGCCGAGAACTCAGACATTTGGGCGTCTCTTAATGTACATGTGGGAACATTCATTTGCTGCAAATGTACGCGTATATGGAAAGGAAATATATAAATATAACTTATTTATTGATGCCAGAGCCCATCAACATAAGCGTTACGACGTTTCTGTTCTAGGAAAGCAGTTTGTTAAACGGGCTTGCATCTAGAATCTTAACATCATTTAAAGTAAGTCTGGCTTAATTTTGCCTTCCCGTTTTATTACCAGTTTAAAACCTATTCGCTAGTTCGATTATTATGTTGCGGTTTGTATTTTGCGTCGGCATATTTACCTAACAACATTGCTGTTGTTTGATTGCACTTCAATTTTAAAAACTGCACCGCTTTTCAGGACTTCTGCATTTCGATACCAAACTCCATAGGAAATATGGCTGTTTAGGAAGTGTGAAAAAATCAATCCAGTGCCTATTAGTTGGTAAAATATGATGCGACCCAATATTTTTTTCATTTTGTAAGCACAGATCAACTTAAAGCAAATATTTGTAATTTTTATATTACTACACAATTTACTAGCAAGAAGTGTAGGTTTTTGCTTCCCTTGCGCAAGACTAACCCTTTAGGGCAGTGATTTATGAATGAAGGAAAATGCGCACTTGGTGAAACGAAGCAATTATAACGAGTAAGGCAATCAATGAGTATTAAAACAGATAACGCGAACTAGCCTTGGGATACAAAGTAAAAGAAGGCTAGATGATCATTCAAGGTGCGTGCAGAAATTCCTATTATTTCGAAGTCAAACTGGCTCCTGTGAGTGTGCTTATAGGCAGTTGCAACTTTTATTCATCTATCCACTCTCCAAATTAACTTCATACACAAATCCAGCTTACTATGCCTTTAACATTAATGCAGTGTAGTGTTAAGTAGAGCACCAACAAAATAGTGGTAGAAAGAATGCAAGTGGTGGGCAATGCGAGGAGTAGACATAAACACATATGGAAGACATGGTAAAATAGTCGAAGAAGACATTGAATTTACTGACGATTAGGTAAGTGCATTTCAAGAAGCATCACCGCCAATTCCATTCCTTGAGACGAGTAGTGGAGTTTTAAAGACGCGTTTAAGTTTCTGCCGCATGGAGTTCCATGAAATGCTCCAAAGCTACAACAATCATCACCTGTCCAATCACATAAACTCTTGATTATAAGTGCTGTTAAGGTAATCCAGCGGGGAATTTAGAGCGAAACCACCGACATGCTATGGCAAATTGACTGCTATTTACTTGCCTTTGGATGGTAGATAAAATGCACCACCTAAGCAAACCCATTAAGGCATGTAGATGCCTAGATGACGCTACTAGATAAGTGTTCTTTAGTGTTTTTAAGAAGTGGGATCGTTTGTACAGGCCTTGTTTTAAACAGCTCCATAGCAGTGTGGTAATTCTTGATTATTTTTATTAATTGTAGCCCTCGGCTCCCAGCTCAGGAAAAAGTGCCACACCTTAACCATTTTAAAATACACTTTCTAGCTCAATTTTGTAGGATATCATCCTTTAATAATCCAGATCTGCTAAAGCGAATTTGTGTCCAAGCAAATCAAACTTTAGTTCTTAGTGTGGCCACAGCTGAGGGCGTGGAAACTAAACTACCTCACAATCTGTCAGCTACAACTGACCTCCTCTAGGCCAAACCAAGTGCTACCTATTTGTCATTGAACGTCAGAACGGGAGGGTTTCCTTTTGGGATGGCATATTATGCCAGATGAGTATTCTATAAAGCCTGTCGATTTGCAAATCTGACGTCAATACCTAGTGTCTTCTCACTTCTTCACGCTAAGACGTAGCCTCTTGGGAGCATTTCTGTCGCCCACTTATTTGTAACAAGCTTACCCATCGCCAAAACGAATCTACATACCTGCCCTATTAGTAACATAGAAGAAAAATTTACCAATCTCTGTCTTTAAGCTTAGGATTCTCAAATCATTGCATGTCTCACTAAGAGCTTTTTTGCCTATGTTTACAAGGACCACAAAGCTGTCTCATGGTAGTAACGAAGTTGTTTATAAGAAAATGACGTCTTTTAGAACATGCCGCTGTATCTTAAGGCAAGTTAAGTAGGCGAATGTGCGGTTGACTCCGCACGTATCAACATTCTTCAACCCAATCCATTTATTTCAAATACTTTCCTTGTCTGTTATATAAATGCAGGAAAATACGTGTTTTCAGGGTCGTGAGTGGCAACTGACACTGATACTCTATAAAGTAAAGGCAGTTCTACGTCATGTTAGAAGGCGAAATCATGCCATGCAAATAAAATGGTGATGTTTTTAAGATGACCATTCATTGTCTTGTGTAAGTCAATGTTACGACGTAGCAATAGCTAATGAGCCAACAGTACCGTGCCGCCTGTTGTGCATCCACTTCAGCGGCTGTAACTCAGCGATATGATATGCAGCTGCTATAGTTTACATCAAGAGTGCTGCAAACCCTCCTATAAGTGCTTCAAATAGAGGATTTACATACTGCCGCAAATATAGAATAACATAGGCCCAAACTAATTTGACCATGCAAATATCACTCTACAGACTCTTTAGCGCATTAATTATTTTTTGTCCTCGATTCGCCTTTTGCAGCTCCACTTCAACTGACAGTTCGCCTCCATTGTTACAGCGTAGCCGACGATTAGGACCAATGGACTCGCAATCCGCTGGTACATACTGATATAACTTTTGTGAAACTGGTGGTAACACCTTTAGATTCTTTGCCTTCTATTCTTACCATTGCACAATGTCGCACAAACCATCACAATCATTTATTGCATTGGAATTTTTAGTACATTTAGCAAATTTATGTGTTCATTTTTATGTAAGCGGATTTGACTGTACAAAATCGGCTGAGTNTTTGCCTTCTATTCTTACCATTGCACAATGTCGCGCAAACCATCACAATCATTTATTGCATTGGAATTTTTAGTACATTTTAGCAAATTTATGTGTTCATTTTTATGTAAGCGGATTTGACTGTACAAAATCGGCTGAGTATTGCTTGGTTGCCACTACAGGTCAAAAACTCCAATGCGTTGCGTCAAATCTCATCAGTAGTTCAGGTGATAATAGGCAGCGACATGGAGCTATTACGTGATCAGTAGAAGCCAATCTTTTTTGAATGCACTGCACATCTTAACGCAAATATGACAATTTATGCGCCCTTGTTTCTGTGTTTCAGTGCGATCTAGCAAACTCTTTTAGTAATCAGCTGTGGAATTTTCTAGTAGACATGCACTTAACAAAAGGGAAGAAACTTACTTTGGTGCTGTCATTTTTGTCCCGGCCAGTGTTACACGTGAGGGTGGATTTTCGATAAAATTGAAGTGAATTACCAGGATTTACAGTGCTTTAGAATGACCATGGCGATGTGAATGAAAATAAAGCCGTGGAAGTTGATGTACCTTTTGTGACAAAGATTGTATGCTAAAGGCATTTTTACGTTAGAGGCTGAAATGAGTTTTCAGTTGTTCATGATCGGCCAAACGATACTGTGGAAAGGCTTCATTCAGTGAATGCGAAAAAAGTGACGTTAAAGATAAAATATGAAAAGGCATTACCTGTGAAAATTACCGTCTGGTTCGGAAAATGTAACAGCTGCAAAGCCAAGTAGATGCGCAGGCCCTAACACTGATGAAAAATACAGCATATGCATTAACCCTAATGTGCTTCTGTGTACCCGATGGCGTGTGGCGTATAATACTAACTGCAACCGTGACTCATCGGTGATTTGTGAGTAGAAGTGATTGTTGGGTAAAAATAACGCTGAGAATACGACTTTGTTGAGCATCCAATATGCACTTCGATCTTAGTTCTTTTACATTCTTATAGCAAATGTGGGTCTTCTCAAGTCCCTAGGACAGAACAAATTTATATGCGCTGAGACATTTTGAATTAAACAAATAAACTGAAGCTTTTAGACCTCGTCGGTTCTTTGGCAGGTAAATTTGGTTGATGTTTAAGTGCTGCTCAAGAATCCATTCCTACCTACAGATTGTTGACAACGCTGTTTTGCTGCCTTGTATTACCAGTAACTGCGGCCATGCATTATCGTGACAAATGCGCACTCAAGCAACCTTACAAAATATTAGTGAAAGCATTCTAAACAGCAAAAGCATTACCGAATATTTACAAATACGCATAAAGTGTGTACTAGTGTGTGATGCCACGGCAAATGTGCTAGATGTGTTCAAAAATTGGCAGCGTCCATAAGTCAACAAAATCGGCAAAGGCAGTAGACCCTGAATGCGCAATTTCTGACTCGTTCTTGCCGCAAAATTTCTAAAAAGTTTTCCGCACGTCTAACAGGAGACGAAAACTATGCGGCCGTTGCTATGCTGCTTATAGAGCCCGCTGCATCAAACACTATTTTATTTATGCGCTATTTGGTCTTAACTTTAGCGCCAGCAGGTAAGCAAAAATCGAATCACTCCAGTCTAATCACGGCTACAAAATGTAGACCCGCAGATTTTGCTCGGCCTTTAATCACTAATACAACTTCCAAGCAAAAAATATTTTGCCTGCTTGAGTGCGCATGTAATTAACATCACGTTGACAAGTTTTGCATACATTTAAGCATTTATAAAAGCAAGACAGAAATTATCCCCGAATGTAACTATTGATAGTTATTGTACGCAAGTTAGCTAACATTGCATGCATCCCTACTCCAAAAGCAGAGCACCTGAGGTGACCTCAGGGGCGGAACTTAGCGTGGTCTTTGCATCTTTTGTTGAGCCAAACGACATATGGACCTCCGCTGCCACCATCGATGTCAGCAGACATAAACAGCAGAGTAACACTGTTCCATTCGCACTTTAACGTCAAAGCAAATGTGCTGGGACACCTCGAGGACTTCATAGTCTCCATTCTTTGTGTGCGCTTAGGCGAAAGTGCAGCCAGGCACTCCACCAACGCTACAGATTCTGCACATCGCTGCACAGCCTCGTATTACTTGTGCTACTAGTTGAAAGCCACAGCTATTCGTAAGATGTACTAATACCGCATTTAACGTAGCCTCAAAGACACCAAGTTAATGATGTTGATCTGATGTTTCTCAAAGAAAAACCAACTAAAACATTTAATACACGTTTCAGCTCCAGCATGTAGGTGCTTCTCTTGAAGTATTATCGCAAGCAGCTGCTCAGATTTCCCTGCGTTTGTCAAGTAAAGATCATTGCTGTTAGCCTACCCACTAGACCAAAATTCTTGCAAACATACTTGCCTTCATCCATTGGGGACCTCCTAAAACGGGGGCGTATTCAGAATGAAATCCGTCAATATCGAAATTCAGGAGGACTTGGCAAGTGAGACCGATAAACAATCATGTTTTGCAAATATGTGTTTCAGTTATACATGCCCTCTGGAAATGCATGACTATCAACAACCGCTAAACAAAATCGCATTGTAGTCTTGAGAGTTATCTCCATGACACTCTCAATGCCGATCATCCACACACCATTCATACCAAAACACGGAATAATAAGATCCTTTATAAGCATCCTAAGGCAATCAGTAAGTCGTAAATTTGTACTTTAAGCAATTTGTATACTTGAAAGCCTAACTTACGGCTCTTGTGTGTCGACATCATGAAGTCTGATGCAAAGGAGTAGGCTAGCCTTAGGACTGCAATATAAATTATGACAATGGGCATCAGTTAGACCTATAATGGTACTTGAGGTATACAGCTTGAACCTACGCTGGTTTAATGTGTTTGAGGCATTGAATTTGCGGAATGTTTTGACGGTTTTGGTGGGTAGATAGGAAAGGGCATACCTTGAGTGCGCATATGCAGAAGTGGTCTCAAAGCATCTTTTTGGTACCGCATTCAGGAAAGCCTAATACTTGGCAGAAATAATTTTGAATATTCTGATCACTATTAAATGAAACTTCATGCTTCACTTATTTTAAGACTCCTGCGTAAGCATATGGATGATACTAAAGAAAAGATTCATAAAGGGTGATTACTAAGTAAGAGTGTTGATGAGATACACTTCAGTTAATCAGTCAACCCTAAACAAACCTTACTCTACCACCCATGTTAAGAGGGCAACCAAAGACTTTGTGGGGAATTAAAAAGCATCAGATGTTAACAGATGCAGTACATGGTCAGAGTTAGCTGTTTGAAGCCTTAGCTGCCCTGAAAACTGGGACAATTACACCCCCACACACAAAGGCCCCGCACCAAGCACCACGATTGGGGCAAGGAAATGAGTGACACCACTTCAAAAGAGGCAAGGTCAACGGCAACATGTTAATCAACAGCTAATGGGATCGATTAAGTTGACTGCGTCTCCCATCGCATTCAAGCTACTGCCATTGCTTTTCATCAGTCAGAGTAATTGCCGACTTGTAAAATGGAACCAAGACTTCAAGGTTGCTGGATGCAAAGGCAATCTAATTGTCGTTGTCACTATAAGGTGCGATAGATCAAATGGCCATTGGATTTGCCTTGGTGTAGATTTCACAAGGTTTTCATGTGTTTTTAGCATTGCAGTGGTAATGCAACGGTAATCGGCACATTCATTGCAATGTTAGTAATGAAACTTATTTGGCATCGTTCCTTTGTGCTCCGCACGTTTACTTATATTTCGCCGTGCTAACTTATTGCATGTTAGTTGATGTTCTCAGCACTACTTTAGTGCTTCAAACTAATAAGCTATCCGGCATCCTTCTTTTATGAATTTGAAGTCGCTTTGTACTATTGAGTGATTTGTCTTATAAAGCTGCTACCAATCTATTGAATTGTATCTTAATTCTGTCTAATTTGATTAGGATGCTACCCTATTATTCAGTGTAGTCTTTTGCATCTGTTGTCAATACTGCCGATTGGATGGTTTAAAATGGTTTAAAAATAACTGTATCTTCATTGAAACGGCCTACTTGTTTGCACAGATCCCGAGTGAGCGTTTGTGTCACTACTGGTACCCATCAAATAATAACGGGCCTAGTGTTTGTCCCTAATGCTCTAATCATGCAACTAACCGAACTTACCTACCTTCGTAATTGATCATGTAACTTGTTTAAGTCCTCTTCTAGGTAAACATATGCATGGGATTCTAATAAATGCGATTGGAGGAAGTTGTCAGATTGCATACTTTAATGTTTTGGTGCTACTACTAATTGGTGAAGAGACCTGGTTGTTGACAAGTATGATGCATTAATCGGCGTCATATCTCGCGTAACTATCCTCAGTGGACTGTCATTCCCACCTCCAAATAAATGTTTTCCATATCACTAAACCCAATAATAGCATCCACGCCTGTTTGCTTACAATAACGGCAGCACTAGACTGTTTCCTATTCTTCCACCATGTTCCGCTTTCTTCTCCTCCCTTCCTTATCTTCCCTTCAAACGCAAAAGCAAATTCAACGTCACTGGCGTGACCTCGAATGATACGACGAGCAGCCTATGCTGCTATTGTGACACATTTACGCCCATCTCCTTTCATCTTCTGCCTCTCCACACAAGCTAACTCGCACCTGAAATTAATTTTCGCTTTGCGTCTACAAGTGCACCTACGCACAACTTTGTCATTGACGCCATCCATCTTTCCTCAAGGTCACCTCCATCCACCGATCGATCGATCGAAAATTCAAATTAAAACATCAACAGAGCAGTCAATACGCCACGCATCATAATTTACTCGCACTTTTAGAGGTGTCAAGCTGCGGTAAAGTTGGCCGAAGTGTCTCGGCTCCCCCATGTTCCTCTGATCGGCATCATTGGCTTCCACTAGAGAATTTTCCAGTAGTTGACTCGCTAACGTGTAAGTAGAATTCGCACTGACCCGTCTGCATCATAACTTGCAGTAATAGCAGCCTTCAGCCCTTATTCATCTTCCTCTGCTCAAGTCCAATCATCCCCATTTTCACCCTCCCTTAGGCCTTGCTCGCGACAATGGGACGCAGCAACAAGAACAAGCTCAGGGCGATGATGACGTAGTTGAGTTGGTGGAGGATGATGAATCAGAATGTGACCTGTCCGACTATTTGACTATGACGAGTCAGTGGTCGGATATAGATGAGCAGGTGGAGTGGTGGCACTTGCCACCCTCCTGGATGGTATCCAACTCTCCCGCGTCGTCATCGATCACAACAGTGACTCCGCTGCCTGCGAGTCAACTGTCGAGCATGCAAGGCACGACAGAGGTCGATCCATGGGAAAAGAGGGAAGGAGAAGGAGGAGAGGGCGTAAATGTGATAGAGAGATTGCAAAGGGGTAAACACCAGACCTCCTGCAAATCAAACTATTCAGGTGAGTGCCTCCNTCATAACTTGCAGTAATAGCAGCCTTCAGCCCTTATTCATCTTCCTCTGCTCAAGTCCAATCATCCCCATTTTCACCCTCCCTTAGGCCTTGCTCGCGACAATGGGACGCAGCAACAAGAACAAGCTCAGGGCGATGATGACGTAGTTGAGTTGGTGGAGGATGATGAATCAGAATGTGACCTGTCCGACTATTTGACTATGACGAGTCAGTGGTCGGATATAGATGAGCAGGTGGAGTGGTGGCACTTGCCACCCTCCTGGATGGTATCCAACTCTCCCGCGTCGTCATCGATCACAACAGTGACTCCGCTGCCTGCGAGTCAACTGTCGAGCATGCAAGGCACGACAGAGGTCGATCCATGGGAAAAGAGGGAAGGAGAAGGAGGAGAGGGCGTAAATGTGATAGAGAGATTGCAAAGGGGTAAACACCAGACCTCCTGCAAATCAAACTATTCAGGTGAGTGCCTCCACCATTTGTGCCATTGCACGTAGAACCAAGTCAGTTAGCCAGCCATCCAGCGTTTGTCCTGGAACTTTAGTTGGNTAGAGAGATTGCAAAGGGGTAAACACCAGACCTCCTGCAAATCAAACTATTCAGGTGAGTGCCTCTACCATTTGTGCCATTGCACGTAGAACCAAGTCAGTTAGCCAGCCGTCCAGCGTTTGTCCTGGAACTTTAGTTGAGAGCTCATTTGCTGAACTTCTCTGCTCCAAGCCCATTACTCACTTCCTCCGACTCGCCCGCATCCTTCAGTAAGTTTGCACTCTTCATTCCCTCCTCTCGTTTACTATGCTAACGTCTTTCCTACCCAAGGGAACATACCTCCATCTCCTACTGCTCTTCTTTCATTCTAGTGGTTCAAACGGTTGAGGAAGCGTCTGTGCTACCTATTTTTCTCGTGCTACTGCTGGCATCGCTGTCCTGAACCTCAACCTCACTAATCGGTCCCCCAGTTTCTCATCTATCCCAACGAATAATGATTTCACTCCGCGACTGATCGATCGACTGATTAATTGAATTCCGTTTAACTAATTGATTAAATAATCTGTCTATCCCCTTATTTGACCTTCACCGTTGTCTAATTGAATTTCAATAAAGTAATTGTGTGTTTTAATCACAGCTTACCGATTAATTCGATCCATGGAAAAGGGGTGCAACACAGCACTGGTGCTCGAATAGCCATCAGTCTGGTCGCATTTTAAATCCCTTTCCATTCCCCGTTAATAAGAGCGTCAGTACAACATTACAGTCGTGGGTGTGGTACCCTCCCCTCCCTCCTCTTTTAAATGAAAATTCAATGACAGGCGCCATAGCCTTGTGATGCTTTTCTTACACCCCCGACAAGTTACGATGGCAGACACCGTCAGCTGATCAATGGCAGGGCAGCGGAAGATGCTCGAATTAGGAGAGGGCTATGAATAACTCAAGTGCTTTGATTAACCAAGTTTAAGGTAATGGGGCTACTTTAGGTTGCCACTACTGCACCATCACCCTCAGGCAATTCCGCCGGCCTCCCCATGCATCAGAATACCCACAGCTGGCCATCAACACCGTGTACAAATCATGCTCTGTGATCGGATAAGAAACCAAATCATCGGATGAGCTCACCACATAGATCGTTAAAAAGCATGGATGACAAAGTACCACAACACAAGAATGACACTTTCAAAATAGCCAGCTGATCCTGCGAGCGAGACCTCCTTTACTTACCCTCAATTGCGTGCCGCATAAGGCTGAGCGGCAGTGGTGGAGCGTATTCAGACAAAATTGGTACCACCACTCATGACCATTGAGCAGAAACAGATGCGTTCGTAATTTACTTTAGCGCCTTCTGGCACCCCACGCACCAGTCGCCCATCACATCACAAACGCGATATCATCGTAAGAAGCAACGACGCAGGGTCCACACTTGCAAACTCATGTCCTGCGGTGACCGCCTTCTGCGACACGATTGACCAAATTGCAACGATAAGTGCTGTTGATGGGGACACGACTTTGGTGGGGGGCCGCACAAATTCCTGCTACCACGTGCCGGCAATCACGAGTTTTTATTCACCAAAAGGACAGGCAACCCACTCAGTGACCACCATGGGAATAATGCACATGCTAGTTCTCATTGGAGACACGTTTGTCCTGGGTAATTCAAAGCCACCTTCAAGAAGGCTTGCAAGTCATTTAAAAGAATGCCGTGCGAGCTGTGAGGGCGAGAAGTTGAGAGATGCGGTGATAGCAGTGTCAGAGTATTTTATTGGCAATCAACGTCAGGCGGTGATAAATGCAGACAAAATATGGGTTACGAATGTGCTGCCTCCTGTTAATGATTTACGACCACTGCTGCCTACAGCTTGTGATGATCAGCAGGCTTCCCTGCTGCCGACATGCAAATGATTAGCGACAGGTGAATGAATTTGAGTGTAAGTTATATGATGTGGCAGGTGTTTAGAATAGTGCAGTGTGATCATACTTATAAATGACCGGTGAATTGCCTTGACCAGACTTGCGCAGTTTGTGTACATCCAGAAGTAAAGCGTGAACGCAATCTCCAAGACTGATCGATACAACTTCACAACTCGCACCATGATCATACATTCTCTGGCGTCTAGGCTAAACAAACCTTACTTACCAGCCCAAACTTTGCGAAGCAATAAGGGAGATGCAGACTGACTGCTTCACTTTTCCAATAATCCCTCAGTCATTATTGCGTCATGATTGTTGAAGCAGTCTGGTCAGAACCTTCCCATCGTCTAGGCAACAAGGCTGAGTGTGCCCAAGTCAAGTGGGTGACAAATCACTGCCAAGTGCAATTGCCTTGTTCTGTAATGAAATGCCTTGAAGCCAATTTTGGATGCTTTTTGTACCAATGAGCGATTGTGTTCGCACGTCCCCACAAGTACTGATGCAGCACCCACTCCATGGAAGGCCATGCCTTGTCGACGCAAGCAAAACAGGAAGAGTAAAGTAGACTTTGCTCATAGGAGCCCCGATTTGCAAACAATCTGAAGAGCGACCTAGGAACTAGTGTTAATGCTGCCACAAGCTTCCGTGCGCACATCGGAATCAAGGTGAGATTGGGTGGGTCATACGAGGGGTTAGCACATGCTGCATCACAATAAAGCACTTGCAGGTAGTGATAAATGTCGGCTAACTTTCTGTGCTGTATCTGCAGACTCGGTTGGATTTTTCAAATGATGAGTAATTCTTTGCGCCGTCAGATAAAGTGGTACGGGAGACCAAATAATAAAGTTAAATTAGCTAGTTTGTCATCAGTTTTGCGGAACGAAAGAAAGTATCAGGGTTCAGAAATTCGATGTCTGAATTCAAAAACCAGTGTCTTGAATGCTTGATCAACTTTATTGATTAACAGTTAATTAAATACTGCTTTCCGGTATCGAGAAGCCTAGACTTGCTTCATTTTTTGGGACACCATTTGCTAAGTAATTTTGTCGCATATGCGTGACGCTGAAAAATGCGCTGTTTGAGGCGATTGAATCACGTGAGCGTTATTGTTGCAATGTTTAAAAGTCTAGAGTCGTATAAGATGATTTACTAAAGCAGATGATGCCTCTTGTTTTTCTTCCTGGGTCAGGTTTGCGCCATAGCCTTAGTGTGGTAGGCTGGAGGCGTCTCAAACGTCTAGCATTCTTTTCCAAGATCCGTCCTGTAGATTAATTTGTCCACGATGGTTAATTGCGTTTCTCCTATTCTTAGCCTCACGTTTTACCCGGTGAACCCAAGAGACAGGTATGACTTCGACCACAACAAATATTGAGGCATCAGTGGCAATGAAATCGACCGCCCATCAATGCATTCGCATGCATCATGTTTCTGATGCCTTTAAGAACTTTGGTCTGTGATTCCGTTACGGTTTTTGATGCCTCGCTTTCAGTCGAGTATGCCAACACTAGGCTATTGACAAGTGTTCTTCATTCTGTCGGAAAAGGGGGTGGGAGTGTTGAAGTGCTGAAAGATGGTCGGCAGTAGCAACCAAGGTCAATAGGCACAACCTTGGGTTCTCATTCTCTGACATCGTGTGTGTGATCGCATTCTAATTAAAATCCCAAATTCATATTTGGATTCTCAAACTGATGGGTAAGGATTAAGCACCGCATTTAGGTTAATTCCTCTTCCTTTGTGAAGCCTTACGAATGGGGCCACTCACAACACAATAAAATCTCTGTCAACATCGCAATCCCTCACTTTTACCCACCAAGACAGAACGTGGCTGCTAAATTCACGTGGGTTGCATGTCGTTTCCTTACAAGCATAGAAACAAAATCGGTCAAATTATCACCACCTCCATCAATTTATTCCTCATTTCATTTATCCATCCACTCATCGATACATTTATCTGTCGACCTATCAAGCATTTGCTTCTCAGGTTACTGTTCAGCTCCAAAGGGATCACCAAAGATGCCATTCAATAAGAAGAGAGGGTTTGGGCACTCTTTAGACTATTTTACTCATTGTTTCAGGTAAAAAACGCTCAGAGATCCGGCACTGTGCTCAGACTGAACAACGCTACCTTCGGACTGTGACAGTGGATGCCTAGCCTTTCCTTAGGTTGGCAGTGCAATTCTGTCCTAGTATGTGACACAGCTATGACTTTTGCTCACTACTACTATGTCTCCTTCATTTCGTCTTCCTCGATGGTGGGAAATAGTTGGCTGTGAACACTGCAGTACGCATGTATGTATTGGTGAGGGAGATTATGTTCTCTTATTGCACATTTTGTCTCCACAGAGTAAAAAGGTGCTTCGTTTTCCTTGCTTTGTTCGATCAGAGTTAATGATTGATGGTGACAGAGGTGATAAGTGAGTAAACAATGGATTTCGCCATGCTGGATTGCGATGGGAGCCCACATGCAAGCACCGTTAAGAGAAATGTAAAAGTAGCGGTGTCACATGCGAGCGATGGAGCGATGCACCAATCCAGTGTCAAGTGGATCGGCTGCCACGCAAATCATTGGGCATCCGTTCAAGGCCTTCCGTATTGGCAGGTGGGATCGCCTATAACCAGTTCCCGCCAAATCCTGCCTGCCTTCTTGGAGGAATTCAAATTAATGGAGAAGTAGATGTGTTAGTTTGGCAACGGTAAGGAGAAGGACGCCCAGTCAAACTACCATTTGGACGAATCTATTAACTACCCCTTAATGACTGCGTCCCCCACAACTTCTCACTACGAATTAGAAATTCCATCCCGCTGACCATGCGATAAGGCGACACAGTGAAAGAAAAAATGCATTATAGTGCTAAGTAGCGTGTGGGCTGCCAAAGAGGCAAAGGAGTCTACCACAAGGTAGTTCAGATGGAGGTGCAAGTAGAAGAGGTATTGGAGGAGGGTGGGGGTGGAAGGCCAACTCGCCAATCGCGTCTGATATAAAGTTAATCAGATTTCACTGGAAGCTACAAGTCATCGTTACGCCCGAAATTGCGGCGGAAGAANTGCCTCTTTCTTGCATGTAACCATGTGCTGCAATGTTAGTGAAAGCAAATGAACCAAGATGTAGACTGAGCAGTTGAATTGACTTGCATTACCGCTGTGTGTTTGCGTGGGCGACTGCAACTCTGCATTGGGTGGTGGTGGTGGTGGTGGTGGTGGTGTTGAAAGAAAAAATGCATTATAGTGCTAAGTAGCNCAACTTCTCACTACGAATTAGAAATTCCATCCCGCTGACCATGCGATAAGGCGACACAGTGAAAGAAAAAATGCATTATAGTGCTAAGTAGCGTGTGGGCTGCCAAAGAGGCAAAGGAGTCTAACACAAGGTAGTTCAGATGGAGGTGCAAGTAGAAGAGGTATTGGAGGAGGGTGGGGGTGGAAGACCAACTCGCCAATCGCGTCTGATATAAAGTTAATCAGATTTCGTTACGCCCGAAATTGCGGCGGAAGAACAAATGGAAGGAGGCGGTGCAGAAGCAGTCACCTTTGCAATAGACGAAATTCCAGACGAACGCGAATGGGAGGAAGCAGAGAGATGAGATGTGAATGCGAAAAGAAGAGGAGGTGGAAGGCAAACAGCCACTCGGGAAGGAAGGATGGTGGGAGGAGGAGGAAGAGGAGTGGTGAAACGGAGAAAAAAGTGAAAAAGAAGGGGACATTGCTTGTGGCGAACGACGATAGTGGCGATGGCGATAGAATGTTGTCGACTCTGGCGGGCAGCTGCAGTATGTTGTAGGCAACTCGTTTTCTCAACCGACCACTGAATGAAGAGAAGGAGAGAAAGAAGTGGAGGAGGGGTGGAGGGACGGAGAGTCATTGGCAATTGGTGCAAGCAAAGGTCATTATTACCTATCTCCGATTCCTCCTCCTCCTTCCCTAACCGCTGGCTGTGTTAGCAGGGGCACTAACAGCAACTCTATTGTCCATAACGTCTTCCTCATAATGATGATGTTGCATAGGGCAGAAAGAAATTCTTATATTCTTCGCTCGCGACGAGGTAGTGAATGGCAGGCATTCCCTACTCCATCAATTTCTGATGGAGTTGGTGAATCTGTGTCGGTGAGTTGGCTGAGGTCGGCGCCACATAAGTCCGCCGGTGGTGATGGTTAAGAGTCGGCTCCACCTGCCACGCATCTTCTTTGTTTGGCCGTCAACTTGGGAGCCACTGATCCCTTGCCGTGCCTTCTCGACCAACATATTGGCTGGATAGAACCCTGACAAATAGTCTTCACCTCCTCCGTTCTCCTGTCCTCCATTCGTTCCTCCTCCTGCACCCTCTTCTTCAAACGACTCTTTGCCTTCCTTTCCCCCTTTTCAATATAAACATCCCCTTCGCCATTCACACCCTCTTTTTCCTAGCATTCAAACTCTTTCAAGGTTCTGTTAACTATGGCTGGTGTCTGCAACGGTGGCTTCTTCCACTTTTTTCGAGCGCAATAGACGACTTATAGGGGAGGCGAAGAAATCGAGCATGGGTTTGAATGTGATGAGCTTTACATCAAACACTCCTGTAGGGTTCCTCTTCCCCTTTTCGTCCTCTTTGCGTAATCACCCTCTCTTTCTTCGGCAACCTGCAAGTGAATGGCGTTAGCAGAGATGTGTGAAAAGGCGGCAACCTTCCTCTCCTCAACATAATAGCCGCAATGCCTACCACTGTCCACGCAAAAATGCAAGGACACCAACGAAAGCCAAAGAAGCATCCAAACAGGACAAACAAAAGGTAGACCAACAAAAAGGGAGCGGTGGGTTGCGGACAGATGTGTTGAGGACGCTTAGTTTGCAAAAGTTACCTAAGCAATTGATTTAGTCGGTTGCTCTACCATACAAAATGTCACTGTCACTGTCGCGCTGTACGTGCGAGTAAAAGCACAACAGAAGTGGGAACTAAGTCTCACTCACTCGCTCACTCACTCACTTACTCAATCCCCCACTGACAGTCTCCTTGGTGGTGGCGAAGATTAAAGAAAACAGTGCTAGTGGTAGGGTTTTAAAAGGGGATCGCACATTGGCAATACATGTGCTTGTATGTGCCACACATGCGCGATAGTGAGATGAAGCGCGAAAATTGTGAGCTGAAGGAGCAATCTAACCTCAGTAAAGGGAGGCAGTAATAGGAGTATAAAACAATGCAAAGAAAAATTGGTGAATGAATGGGGGAGAAAAGGAGGGGAAATGATGAAAGGGCCTCTCATAAAGGAGGGGAAATGATGAAAGGGCCTCTCATTGCGCCCTATCTATTATGTTTTTTCCTGAAGGGAGCTGGGTTAGAGACCTCAGCTATTATTTTTGCTAGCAAGAGCATGATAATTCATTACAAAGGGCTTTCAAATTAATCTACGCACTTCGACTGCTACCATCAATTCTAATAAAAGTCGAGGTAAGACAAATGGGACAATTATAGGCATGCACAAATTAATAAACCAATTAAAATCCCTTCCATGAAGGTATGCGTTTTTGGTCATTAAACTTGGGAGCACTATGCTACCTTTTAACGCGAATATAAAAGAATTTTCCACACAGGCATTTGAATGAATCGAGTTTTCGCCCTCTGTGGTTTTAAATCTTTGCGCGATCCTGTGTGTGGCATTTGTTCTTTCGCAGATATCCTAGGTTTCCATATGTAAAATACAATTCCCTCCAAATAAGGTGGCCCAGGAATAAAATGTCTCTAGCTGGAGAAAGTACGCATTTGAAGGGAAGGTGAGTCTATGCTCGGAGGGGCAACACATACGCCAGTGGAAGATCCCATCAAACGTAATTTGGTTTGACCGAAGGAATTTCCTACCTCAAATCAAAGGCGGTCTTATAAAACTTTTAGCCAACTGGCCGTCAGGGTTACCACTAGAGTTACCGGTGTGCAAATTACAGGGCTATGTCAGAATGCAAATTTGTGCTCCATGAGAACTTCCAAAGTGGACATTTAATGTGCCCATAACTTGCTGTCGGTGACGACTTCTGACTAGTTCCCGTAAAAGGTCACCTAGCGACCTACTAAATTTTGCCCAGGGCAGGTGTAATGCACACATGCCTTTTCTCGTACGCGTCTCCAATACCAGATGACGAAGGCCTCGGCTTGAAGTGGACGTTGATTTGTCAGGTTTGGGAAACGAGTGACCCCACAGCTTATAGACCTTCCTGTTAGGAGGGGTAAGTGAGTTAAGACATTTGTTAAGGAAGGGCGGGAGTCTCGGGAATGCGGTCGGTTGAGGCAAAATCAGTCCACAAACGAGGGCTCACTGCCAAAATTTGAGAACTAGCTTAATTTCTTTAAAGCAATCTTTGTCGAGGCCGGGTGTTTCTAGCTCCAATAATTATCGCTGCTGTTTTAAAGGTTTTTTGATGAATTGCATGATCGTCTCCTTGCTCAGATGCGTTTATTTCCCTTCTTGCTATGTCTTAGGGAGGCAGTCTTTAACATTTTAGCAGACCTTATTTCGCAAAGTAATCATACAAAGTCTCATGGGTGTTTTGGCATCAAAACATAGTTAAAAGACCTCCTCATTACTTTGTTCCATTCGAGGCGAGCGTGAGAGTGGACCGCGTCTACTTATGCTACCTCGAAGAAAATAATTCTTGCAAAACACAGCTACAAATAATTGCAGATGGGCAAGTGGAGAAGAACACAGGAAGAAGGCTTCTTCCATGCCGCCACCGAAAAATAGCGGTTAGGACATCGCACCTCTTGCATCCTAACCACTCACCCAACCATGCACACCACCATTCACCCAATCGCTCACGCGCACCATGCAGTGTAGTCGGAGCGAGCATTTGCGCTGTGCTAACTGTGCCTCTTTCTTGCATGTAACCATGTGCTGCAATGTTAGTGAAAGCAAATGAACCAAGATGTAGACTGAGCAGTTGAATTAACTTGCATTACCGCTGTGTGTTTACGTGGGCGACTACAACTCTGCGTTGGGTGGTGGTGGTGGTGGTGAAAGAACAGGGATGCTGACGCTAAGGTCATTGAGGGACATGTGGGTTGGCCGTGGTGGCGGAGAGGTGGTGGACGGCGTGAGGCGAATGATGCAGGCGAGACGAATAGGAGTCGGCCTTGTGACTTGATGGATAAGGCGTCTCACTTCGGATCGAAAGATTGTGGGTTCGAGTCCTGCCAGGGTGGTGAGCTTTCACCTTTTTTCTGCTCCTCTGCCAACTCCCGCAACTTATCCCTACAGCCTGACGGTACAGAGGGTTGATAGAACATACCACCTGACCCATCCACTGCACGCATGCACGCACTGGGGGGAGGGATGGGTGCTGCTACTGCTAGAGCAAGCAGGAAGGGAGGTGAGTGTTGGTAAAGACCAACTGGCCAGAGAGAGGCCCGAACCCTCAACATTCGCGTTATTAGCGCGACGCTCTAACCGACTAAGCTATCCGGCCACTGACGGTGCCTACCTAAACCAACCCAACTATCCTCCTCCTTCTCATCCCCCCTCCTTCCTCTTCTCTTCCATCACCGTCTCCGCCACCACCTCATCAGCCTCTCTACAACCACCCACTCACTCGCTTCCTGCGTCATCCTCCTCCTCTCCCTACCCTCAATGTCGTTGCCTACATCTTTCTCCTTCCACTAGATGCCAAGACACACCATGCCACAGCGTTACATGACACGACACTGCACCATGTGTGACAGTTGTCGTGTGGCCGAGTGAGTGGCGTGCGACACTGGTGGAGGGTGAGGAGGCTTGGTGAAGCAGCACCCGTTCTAGACGGCCTTCGTAGCTCAGGAGTTAGTGCACTGGTGTTGTAAACTAGGGGTCCGGGGTTAGAATCTCTCAGAGGGCACCGTCTTGCCTTCCCCTCATTCCCCTGCCTCCTCTCGACAGTGCACACCCGTTTGTTCCCTCTCTCTCCACCTCCTTTGCTACTCTAGCATCTGACCCACCGCAAATAGCAAAGTGCATGGTATGTAGCGTTACACCACGACGTGTGTGATTTGCTGTTGGAGAGAATGAGGACGATATTGAAAGTGGTCATTTGCGTTGCAACAAGTAGCTGGCAATGTGGGGAGGAGGAGGAGAAGGAGGGGTAGTTGAGAGAGGTAAAGCTGTGAGACCTTCCCTGACCTAACGTCCGCCACCATCGACCTCCAACCCACGAGCTTTTATTGTAATGGCACCAGATATTTAAGGCGCAAATCCTACCCTTTGACCTTGAGATATTATAGTGTCACAAGGGGTTTCATCCGCCTATATCTTGCCCTCCACTTTTAGAACACTCACTTAATCCTGCCTTCCTTCTCTTTGATAAGAATGAAGGCAATTATTTTTCAACCCAAATGTCAGTTGCGTTGAGAAAAAATCGTTTATAGTAGTAATAAAGAACTGCTCATTTGAGGTATGCGTCTAGTCTTCAACTGTTGCAAGTGTAATCTCCTTGATATTGATGGCTGAAGTACTCAGATTGGAGGGCAAAATTAGTTCTCCGGACAGTTGTTCCGTGTGTATAAGTGTTGATTAAGAGGACAAGTGGACAGATCCCTTGTGTATAACATGATAACCGATGGCGGACGCAGTACAGGTCTACAAGTGGGAACGTCGGGCAACAAATAGGTGGGCTGCCTTAGCAATCGCTCGAAAAAAAACACCTTGCATAAGATAAAGTAAAGGTCTCGCCCCAATAAAAGTGCCCTAATCTCTCTCTGCTGTCTGAAGGAGAGCCGGAAAAATCTCAACCAGGGAAGCGTTTGGCACCTACAAGCTGCCCCATATCTACTGTCACTCTCCATCAACCAGGAGGAAGTGGCAATTCGTCCACAATAGGCCTAACTCACACTTTGTTTCCTATAGCATTACAAATTGCAAATGGAAACTAAAAGTTGGTAGAAAGGATGCAAGCTATCGCTCATCAATTTTCTTTGTCTTTTCTTGTGCTAAATCCGTGATACTCTTATGCTAATTTGTGAATTACTTTAAGAGACCTTTCTTCTGCTTTTAATCGTACATCCTTTTCAATCTTGCCATGAAGATGGCAAAAACCTAACAACCACTAAAGACGATTAGTACATCATTTCATTACGCTCCCCTGAACTCATAACTCGGACTGCATGAATTTGGGTAACTTCATTTCTTTGATGGGGGGGATAACTTGTCGAAGTAACTGGTAGCTTGAGAGTCCGAGTAATGTCCTTCTATGCATTCGGCCCGGCAGCCATATACATTGCCCAGATTCCTACCTGCGTGGCTGACTCATCCATTATAATATATGACGATTGTTGCATAAATGCATTATTGCTAACCCGCCTCAATACCGTTTGTAAACGACCCCAAGTGTACTGGTACTTTGAGCTTTGTGGTCTTCCACAATTTTGACGCCTAGGTGCGTAAGTGAAGTGCCCATTAACACTTTTATGCACATCACATCAACGTAACCGTGACAAGCATAAGGAACCACCACATTGTTATACGTCCTCGTATCTGAAATTACACTTGTAGTTCTGAGGTTGAACCAGTACAGGTAGCACTTTTAATCTAGCATTAGCAACGCACTGTCAACAGCTCTGAACAATCTGAGATCATCATGCTTGTACGCGCCCTGATACAGACCGTGTGAATTTTTGAGGCATCGACGTCTGACGAATAGGAACTGCGGGATGATTTTGCTTACATTCTTTGTCATTGAAGCAGTGTCTCAATCGGCAGCCAGATACTACAGGGACATTTGTATTTCTTGCGTCATATGTGCTGAAACTTATAGCGCACACAAAACAGCTGACATTTACAGGCCTCAGGTCTGGCTAAAAAAGCGTGAGATTATTGACTCTTTCTTCAGTTGCCTAAGAAATGTGTGCGAAACTGCAAAGAGCATTGCCGTTGTACCCACAGGAATGACATTTTAAGTTTCAGCGTTTTGCAAATGCGCATTTAATTATTATATTCAAAGCAACACCACCTGACAGCCCATCACAAGCTGAATCCTGGGCTGTATCAAATTAAAAGGCTATGCACGAGAGCAGGATGCAAATGCAAGTTTGCCAAAGGATGGAGGCATGGGCCGCCATGAAGCATAGCTTAAACAAAGCTATCTTGTACTTTTGGGCACAATACATTCCACCCAACCGTGAAGGGTATTGTGGAGTGGGAAGGGTTATAATCGTGCGAAATTCGGCTGGAAGATTAAAAGATGATGCGCTAGGTATGGGCAATGCCCACCTTTCTTGTGCCCTGGTTATGATCACTGTGGGCCTCTTCTTACTTGAATGAACACTAGATTCAGATTGTCTCCCACTGTTGCACACTTTTGATAGACTATTCTTACTTCCGGTATGCCCCATTATGGCTTTGTGAGCACTAGAAGCCCTGGGCAGTCATTCTCCTTTAAAGTAAGTAGATGATTTTGGCAAAGGCTTTGCTTGCGTTACACTAAAAGGTACACGTTTTTTATAGTGCTCAATTTTATATACTTAAGGTCAATATTTAGTTAAAAAGGTGGATTAGACGGGGGCTAATTAGTACCTAGGGACGGTGTGAATGCATGACATCCTATGCGCCAAATCAAGGATAAAACGTGTCGCAAATCCCACTGTCAAGAACGAACTTACAACCGTGGGGACAAAACACAGGCGGATGTGTGTATGGCCGGTGCTGTATGGCCAGAGCTATATGTCTCCCACTTATGACCTAACTCCATGTCAATCAACAATGTCTGCGTAACCTCCTCCACCATGCACATAGATCGGTCAAAAGAATGTCGGAGCGGTTGTGCTCATGGTCACTACAGGTGGGCTTATTTGTGCACTTCGTGCTCTTTATGAAGCACATTTGGACAACTCCCCGCTATAGACATTGCCTGAAACTTGGAAATAATTGTCGCCGTACAAGCTGCGAGCCAACCTACACCACGCTAATCAGGTTACTGGAAGCAATTTGCAATGGGCACGCCTAATTCAGTGTGCATACGATATCCATGCTCACGCTCCCCTCAGTTTTGACCTACTAAGTTGTAAAACGAACACATTTGAAGCAACACAGACTGCGAATGTTAGTCATCGCACTAAATAAAACGCCATTCCCGAAGTCGACTACGTAGTAGCATTAAAAGCATAAACGCATGTGGGAGAAAAATATGCGAGGAGAAAGCAAACAAGTCGATTTAGGTATGAGTGTCCATTTATCCAATGACATTGACGCGCAAGTCCACATGAAGGAATAAAATAATTAAATTGTAGCAGTGCTGGGACAATCAGACTCAAACGTGAAATATTTTTCCTTGACAAAACCCAACCTTATTGATGCCGCGTGTGATTAATCGTCAGATCCAACAACACCGTGTATTAGTTTTTAAGCATTAATAGGACGAAAAGACTAAGAGCGACTGCTAACTACGAGAAAAATAGGTGTGGGATGGAAATAAGTGCCAAAAGACGTATAATAGTCAGCATATAAGGAAAGAATAGAAGGGGAGATGAAGAAGGGCTCTTTCGAGATGATAGTGCAAAGAGCCACTGGAACAGCGCAATCAACACTACGGAGCACATTGCGTATCGTTAAAAACATTTGGCACATAACAATTAGGCCTCTACGAGGCTGACTTGGGCTCTTCTACGGTTCAATCGCTACTACAACTTGTCTGTACATCCAGGTGTCATTTCGACAGATTTTCGACAGATTTTATGCAAGAAAGACAAATTCTTGCAAAAGAGTTAAGACCTGATGCCAAAAACTTAGCTTCTACTTCTTCCATAAACACTACAATCCATCGAATTTGGGACTGCCACAAATAAGTGTCAAGCCGGGCAAGTCCAATCTGTGTATTATTAATAGCCAACATGCAGGTCGTGGAACAGTCTACAGCTTGTTATCCAGACAATGAGAGGTACAGGCATGGATGCGCAAGCATCCACCAGTACAGTATGTCTGAAGCACAATTGAAAGGATTCAAAGACGTTATTGAGACTGCCAGAGACGATTGTAGTTGCGGTGCACACACCTACAGGATATAATAATAATTCTACTGACAAAGTGGCTTTATGAAACACAGACAACCTAAAAATTATACGAGTATTTATGAATGCGACATTAATGGTAAACAGTCTTTATGAAGCATCTTAATTTATCTACTGCAACGAGTAGCCTATCCCAAAGTGGTCCAGTAGCAGCAAGGAATATATAGAATGGAACTCGCTATATAATGTTCCGTCCGTTTTTCTGGCTGCAAGACCCTAATTCGACAAGAGCTCCCCTTGATTATTAACTTTTTAAGATAATATTGGATTGCTCAACCACTCCAACGCTGCCTATGTATTCATTCTGCCAGTGATATTTTATTAGTTATTATTTATAAATGAAGGGCATGCAGAAAAACCAACGTATCGATATTTGCTGGTGGTGGTTTTTAGGTCACGCCGCTTGTGTTGGCGCAGTAACGCTCTCTATAATATTGGGACCTATTGGTGGCGGTAATGGTATTAACTGTGGAGATGCATTAATGCGGTTGCATCGATATCATATGGAGTGAAGCAATTAAGACTGCACTCTCAGCTTCACGAACAACTGCTGAGAATTGTATGACGCGACAAGTGAGAATGGAGCAGGGAATGATAGTAGGAGCGGGTGTGAGCGAGGGAGACTTATTGCTGACAAAGTAACATGCGGTTGGTAGTGGCACGTTAGGCAGAAGTAGGTAAATAAGGGGAAAGAAAGTTAAATAGAAGTGATGAGTTTAGTGAAGGTGAGTAAGAAGAGTTGTTAGGTGATGTTTAGCACTCCCGTCTATCAAAAATTCGCGACAGTAATGGCAACGAACTGAAGGCTGAAAGCAGCCACCACAAGCCAAACGTGTCGGTTAACATGACTATAAGCACTCAAAATATATCTAAGTGCAACGTCACAGATTCCTACTTAACGTAGCAAGGGGAAGAAATTCTGCCTTCGAAGCTAGCACATTGTTAGGAGAACGAAAATCGTAGCGATAGAGACATGTAGAAGTTCCCATTCACTCGCTAGCGTGCATTTATCAACACCACAACCTGTAGCCAACAAACTACTGCATGAATGAAAACGCTCAGACACGCAGCGTCAACAGGCCGGTGCACCTGCAGAAGTGGATTCGAATTGCGTTAACAGATAATCCCTCACACATGCCAGAAGTGAGGTTCAAACCCACGTGAACATCTCTCTAGTGGATCTTAGGCTCATCGTTCTAACCAACCCGCCATCTTGGCGAGACCGTTTCTTCTCCCGCGGTCTCCCTCAATCATCCATCTCCCATCCAACCCCACTTCACGCCACGCATCATGCCACTGTCACTGCAGCCAACTTGCCTCGCTACTAATCGGTGTGGATGTTGAAGCCTTACCCGATGGCGTTGTGTAGTAGCTATCATGTCCCGCTCCCCTATTTGGCGGTGGTCGCAAGTCTGAACAACAAATAACAGTTCTGGTGAATGCAACATCGTGTGCCAGCAGCAAATACGAGATAAAACAGTGGGAACAACTACGTTCGGAGCTAAACTCAGCCATCCAACCACACCGCCGCATCCGAGGAATTCAACCGATTCCATATAACCCGACATGGAAATCGGATTCACACCCCTGAGATCAGGTCCACTGATCTTTGCTTATCGGGCCGACTGAGCTTCCAGCACTAACAGCTGCCAGCCAACCCCGTACCACTCGGAACAATGCATACCACAGCACACTGCTTCCTACGCTTGCTCTGTCTGTGGTGCTGTCGATCACATCGGCCGCAAGCGCTGTTACCTCTATAGCCTTACTCTCGTGCTGTCATGACGTTGTATTCGCCTGAACACTCCCAAGTGCCACTAGGGGAAGGAATAATTGCGCCTTTCCAACGTGCTAGCACATACCATCATACCAAATGCAGTGGATGTAAGAGGTGGAGGAGAGGACGCATTGTAGCATTACATGGAAAAACTCGTCAACACCCCATCAGCGCTAGCCCCTCCAGTGGCTACAAGGTGGCATTTATAGCCAAACATATGCAATCCTGGGCGAGTCACTCGCACTCTGAGCGATTACGTAGCCACAAATCACAAGGCCGATCTTGCATTACCTTTTCTGCTCAAGCCTTCCATCTATCCACCCACCCAACCATCCAATCATTTAATCAGCAAGCCAATCATTTATCGCTTTGCAGCACAATGCACCACAACGCCGTTCAATGCAATCCATTTGTTTCCTTCTACTTTATCGCCAATCATCCCTTTTTCGTCATTTTTTTCGACTCTTGCTGCGCCACAATTCTGCAGCCCCTTTTTCCTTTCGACGCCAACACCAATTTAACCAAACACGCTTCCCTCCTCGAGGAATGCCTTCGCTGGTCTACGTTTGCAAAGCCATCCACCTTTTTTTAGCCATCACTCCCTACGGTCCAACATGCAGTCCATTTATCAACCGACCGAGCCATTTGTCTTTTTCCGACCCATTGGTGTCTGTTCATCATCACCGCTACTGGCAGCCAACAATCTGCAGCATCAATAAAATCACACGCTCATGCGCTGTCATCGGACCAGTGGACCTGCGGGTGTATATGCAGTGTATCGATAGTTGGCACCGCGCCCATGCCAGAGGTGGATTTGAATTCAAGTTTGCTTGTGTTACTTTTTCTTGACGCATAGATCACCGTTAGTAAATTGACTTGTTTTTATTCCTTTTTGTGGGACTTTATGAAGTTAGCTTTGTATTAATTGATTGATTGCATTTCTTTACATCGGTTTGGACGTTGCCTTGGGTCCAGAACTGATCTAAACTTTGCAAACAAAACATTCTTACTTTTACTCAACGAATTATTTTCAGCCGCTCAAATCTTTATCACTCCGTGCGTGTAATTGTCGTCAGCAATACAAACTCACTTCTGTGCTAAGGACGGATAGAACCGATCCAATGCATAGTGACAATAACTCCAGATGCTCTAACAACCACAGAGGAACAATACGTGCATTGATCAGCCCTCTTGGTAAGTCCCCCCCTCTCTCCACTGGTCGCATCTTTGATCGTGACATTACTAAATAATGCAAAGATTCATAACCTAGACCAGACTGGTGCACACTAGCGTCATTGTGACTATTTTACAATTTAATGAGGACCAAAACTTGTTTTGGCATAGCTTAGATTGTCAGACACCCTTCATTTCTCTGTTTACTGCCGCTTCAGTTTGTCCCATCCCATCTCGCCTTAGTTCCATCTCCTGCTCCTACAATTAGTCGCTCAAGAGTGAAGGTAAGTGCGTTGCTTCTACTTCCTACTTTTAACCCGCCGACTGGCAAAACTTTTACCCCTCCATCTCTCTGTCTACTCTTTTTTATGTCCCTGGGGAGATTGCTTCAGACTGGAGCCCAACAATAGCAGTTAAGTATGTGCCCTCCCCCCTTAAGTCCACTTGCACTCTCTTTACTGCGTGTGCCGGCTTCTGTATGCTCACCTGTCCGAATTTCACATAAGTTTGTGTTTGCAATTGCCCATTTCCTATTTATGTTTATTTAGAGGGCCCTATCTTGTGGAGTCGCGTGAGTCTTGGTAGGAACGTTATGTGTACCAGAATGCATGTTCATCTCATTCTCTTCTGCAAATTTGTCCCTTCAAATGACCATTTCAACAGATCCATACTAAACAAAGTAAGCTTTGCCTTGGTCGTTCATTAAATAGCTAGTTGGATTCAAATTTACACACCTCCAGCACTCTATCACCCACTTAATACCCCACTATGCCACACGTAGCCAATTTCACTAACCAAGGCCCATCTACTTTGCTCCTTTCTAAGACTGAAGAGGACACCTTAACTTCGAAAGGAAGTGGAAAGTGATGCCCAACTTGCATTCATCAAGTGGGGACAGTTTGTCTTTTTTATCACCAGCAATCCAGATTATCCATGCGGGCACGGAAAAAGGAACTTGCCTAGGGTGGAGATGCGATGTAGGTGGCGGTAGATGGAGAGTTGCAAAAGGAGTGCCAGACTTGCTAACATTAGCACAGAGGGCAATCAAATGCATCTACGCAAGATATGAAGGTCTGAGGAGCCGGTTTTGATCAAAGCGAAATCGAAGTGAGTAATTGCGAGCGCAGCGCTATAGTAGTGCCATCAAAGAGCACCCTGCTACTTTATGTGCCCTTCGCATGTAGAAAAAGCAAAGATTATTAATATGTTGCAGGAAGGCATCCAAGTGAAACCGCGAGAGGGTGTAAAGTTGTAGAATCCCAGCTGCTATTTAGGGCAAACCAATTTGGATAAAGAATAGAGACGTCGATGTCAATTTGCGTCTGCAACGGCAGGTAAAGAGGAGCGCTTACCACTCATTTTCCTCTTCTGACTCCACCTCGGCCTCTAATTCCACATCCACTTCTTCTGTCGTCTCGCGTGGACGGCAGTTGTCTCGTCGGCAGAGGTGTCACTGGAAGGATGGCAAGTGCCACCCCTCCGCCTGCTTATCCATAACTGCCCACTTACGCGTCGTAGTCAAATAGTCGGACAGGTCGCATTCTGATTCGTCATTTACCACTAACTCCACCACGTCATCATCGCCCTCCGCTTGTCCTTGGTGGGGTTATTCCCCGCCTACTGTCGCGAGTGGGGCCTAAGTGAGGGTAAAAATAGGAGTGGCTGGATATGAGCAGAGAAAACGCAATACAGGCTAAAGATGGCTATTACTGCAAGCTATAGGGCAAGTGAGTTAGTATGAAATCTACTTCCACACGAGCTAATCGACTTCAGCAAACTCGTCTTGTCAAAGCTAGTGTTGCCAATGCGAGGGGCAAGGGGGAGGTGAGAATCTTCAAACAACTTTACGAGATTTAACATTTCTAAAAGTACAAGTAAATTAAAACGTGTGGCGTATTTGTTGCCTTACTGATGAGCAAAACTGAATTATTGATCATCCAGTCAATAAAGGAAGATGACCTTGAAGGATTATGGATGGCGCCAGTGACAGGGTTATGCGCAACTATATTTGTGGGCGCAGTGTGCAATACAGCTTGAAGTGCCATTTAATCTGTGTGAAAGAACAGAAGGTAAAATGAGTTGGGCGGTGAATGCGCCACAACAATAGGAGAGGCTTCACTGTCCATCTAAGCTTTTCGTCATGTCGTTCGAGGGATATTCCAGCGACACTGAATTCACTTATGGGCTTAAAGGGAAGCCAAGGAGGGGAGAAGAGGGAAGTGGGATTGAGTAAAAGGAAAGTTCGAAGCATAGTAAAGTCCATGTGTTAAGCAAATAAGCGAGGAGGAAATTAATAAATTAGAAGTTTTGAGCCCCTTTTGTACCCCATTTTCCACCTCCTCCCGCCGTATTATGCACTCAGACATTACAAAAATCCTCAATCAGCATCATGGGTCTTTCGTTAAGGCATTTGGTTTTTTACAAGCACCCTTTCGATATTTTTGTTTTGGCTAAATTTTGCTAATATTAATATGCATGATTAGGGTTTTTGAACTCCTTAAATGCGTGCCGGTCTTACTCAACTTCTTCTAGCTGAGAAGTTCTTCCTACATCACGCACAGTTACAGTGAGAGAGGGAATGAAGGTAATCTCCACATGCATTAGCTTGAATAGGTGAAGGTGTATCATGTATCATTGAATAATCTACCTGTAGAACGTGAAAGTGGTGTGTGGTTGAAAGTGGTCTGCTAAGTTTGTAGAGAGCTACTCGATTATGGGTTTACAAAATTGTAAGCCTCTACTAAGTCCGTTGTGTGACAGCTGGAGAAGGTGTAAGATGTCTAAGCTTTACTTGGACAATGCAGCCCTAACATTCACCCGCAGATTCAAAGCTGCATCTCATCTAGCTGTATCTTGCATCCCCGATGACGAGGTAGCGCGTTTCGTATTTGTTCATGATAATGAGAGAGTGTAATGACAAGGTCAAAATATTCGATGCTCTACGAATCAGGTTTATTTGTAGAAAAAGCAATGACAGTCAGTGGTTAAATAAAAAGTACTATTTTCATTCTCAAGGAATTAAGCAAGACGTTAATGTCTTCGGCTGTCTATCTTAAAGCGAGGAAAATGGGGATGCCGACTCGCATACGTCCTTCTCTCACTTAATACTTTGATGACATTTTTCCAAGCGACGCATGCCACTACCGGTGATTGTGCTATTATTCGAGAGCGGAAGAGACACGCAACAATTCTGTGCTTCCTTGAAAGCAAATTCACACAGGTTTGCCAAGTAATCCCAAATAGTTCTAAGTTCAAATAGGTGAAATTGTTCCCTAGACAGACTTTAACTAGTACGAATACCACAACTGCATCTAGTAACAAGATCCCTGAAAATCCGTCGGCAAATTGTAGAAATAGCTGGTGCTACACGGATTTGAGATAAGGCGCAAATAAAAGTTGAGACATCAATGGGTATTACGTTAAAATGTATTAGAAATAATGCGTCATCACTTTGAGGGATCTCATTGGCATTGCTCAAAAGCAATATTGAGAGGGTCCAGAACTGTGCAGCATCTCAGAAAGGTATTGATACTTTTGTGCCCAAGAGTGAGATAGGCGCGATCACTTGACGCAGACTCGCACAATGTGAAAACCGGGCAAAGTAAAAAACCACCAAAAGCTAATAAAGAACATCGCCAGAAATATCCTGGAAGGATGTTGGAATGATACGTGTAGATGGCAAATGCGCATTTGTTTGGTGCCACTTCCAGCCATTTAGAAGAAGCATTTGCTGTTATTTTATGGATTGCACCAACTGTATAGGTGATAAAAGCATTTTTGGTGCCTCTAAACGCTGTAAGAACTATTGGCAGTAATAAATTGACTGATTGTATTTTATTGTAGAAATAACGTGTTTTATACAACTTTCACTTGCCATAAAAATTAAAATTGCTACTCCAAAAGCATTAACTCAAAGGGCTCTCCTTAATATACCGAAAAATTCAGGCACTCATGCTTTTATGGTATTACAATGGAATAAACCGAATGGTTTTGGTCAATTATCGCATTTACTTTGAATTCAACTCTACACTTCGATTCGCAGGTAATTATGTGCTACCAATAATACATAAATGGAGTGCGTGTCGAGGCAGCCAAGGGTATGTGAAACGAAACCTGAGACCGTATGCATGGGATGATGGCTCAATTGGAAACGCACCCACAAAATCGATGTCAAATGTTGCATTTAATTCAATTATAGATGCCCACAGTAGAGCCTCAATAGATCTTTTATTCATTCTTGTTTTTCACTTCTTTTGCCAATGCTGTGAAATGTAAGGTGCGTAATTAGGAAAGAACTGTTTGGTTCTCAAACACAGACTGACCGACTTATCTATAAATTTGCGGTTAGAAAAGGTTCATGCCTTGCATATTTCGGCAAGCAAAAGTGCATAGTAATGTTCATATGTAAATGAAAGACTCCCTACTTCTTCTACATTAATAAGATCTGCACTACTTTGCACCAACTCCGATAACCTTTCTTTGTCCTGTGCCTGTAATTTTTAGCAGGCAAATTCAATAGTTTACCTTTTAAAATTCAACCAACAGCCACAGTAGAGGTCCGTCTTTTTAATGAAGTTGACTAGAAAGCCTATAAGTGGTGCCTGTTTTAAGGTAGCGATCACGATGGTCAGTGATGCAACACGGCATTTCTTCGTTTCACAAGATGATGCATGAAATTGTATGCCGTATTGCACATTAAAAAGAGACTTGTCGAACTGTATGTCTTAAATAAAGATGAATTTACACTATGCTTAGACGCAAAAATTCTCTCTTGATGCTTGTGCATAATCGTTCAGTCGTAATATTTTCATTGGAAAGGAAGGGAGAAACTCCTCATATACCTGCTTTAGGTCCGCAAACAATGAGCAGGGGAGGCATTGGGCCCACACTTACATAGTGGTGTAGAGTGAGAATGGATAGGAGGTATGTTAAGCTTCATGGTCTCTGTGTGCTAACGACGATGAGTGATTTTAAAATTTAAGGCTTGCCTGCTAGAGAATGCAGAAGGTACATGCCATTTGTTTCTATGCTGGGGCGTACGAAAGTTGCTTCCCTTTTGTTCTTAACCACTACTCAATTAATGCGGCTCAAGGCATTGCCTTACTCTCTCCCCAAAAATATTGCATTGGTTGAATGAGACGTTAAGTTCGTGGCGGAGCAACTTGGGTTTCAGGGAATGTTCTTGCCTCTAGTTTTTCAACAGTCTCACCTATTTTCTGCTTCAGTGTCTACTGCGTATTCTGCCCACTTGGTTTCTTTTCTCATGCCGCTCATTCGACTTGTGACGTCGAGGCTACATTCTACTCTTCCATTTTTAAGACGCTTGGTGAATACGTGGGAGGTTTTAACCACCTAAACATTAAATTATCCAGTTCATTGGGGTTGGTGTGATTAACACTGCTGCAACAACTTAGGCAGTCAATACGATTAGGACGGCTGTCCCTGTAAAGTTCGCCAATTTGTTGGCTATGGCATGTGAAATTTTCAGTGTCCATTACGTTCATTGGGTGGACTTTGTGAATTTAACTTTGCCAGTGGAACTGCCAATTGCTACAAACGAATTNTGGCGGAGCAACTTGGGTTTCAGGGAATGTTCTTGCCTCTAGTTTTTCAACAGTCTCACCTATTTTCTGCTTCAGTGTCTACTGCGTATTCTGCCCACTTGGTTTCTTTTCTCATGCCGCTCATTCGACTTGTGACGTCGAGGCTACATTCTACTCTTCCATTTTTAAGACGCTTGGTGAATACGTGGGAGGTTTTAACCACCTAAACATTAAATTATCCAGTTCATTGGGGTTGGTGTGATTAACACTGCTGCAACAACTTAGGCAGTCAATACGATTAGGACGGCTGTCCCTGTAAAGTTCGCCAATTTGTTGGCTATGGCATGTGAAATTTTCAGTGTCCATTACGTTCATTGGGTGGACTTTGTGAATTTAACTTTGCCAGTGGAACTGCCAATTGCTACAAACGAATTTAAGGAGACAAGTAGGCATATGAAGGTGGCCACATGTAACACTGCTTTAAGATAGAGGGGCCAGTTAACAAGACAACACTCAATACAGATAGTCTAATTGCCCTGTCTAGAAAGAAAAATACCAAACCCTGCCATTAATTGGAACAGTAAAGTGGACAAGGGATAGTCTGGACGCATATAAGTTACATAAATATTGCCTTCCAGTGCACGAAATTTTTGCAATTCAAGGGCAGCATGGGCTGGACATTGAAGATGTCAATAGGAGAGAAGAAAGTTGCCCACTCGTAATCAAATCCTTTTTCCAGATTGCCTCGAAAATTCCCATGGTTTCCTCTCCTCTCAGAATACACTCAGTCGAAACTCTTCCGTGGCAGCTTCCCTTTTGGCGATCAAAATATCACGTTAGACATACAAATCCCGAGCAAAGAGAGAAACCACATAGCGAAGGCGGAAGAGCAGTCCGACTAAGCGTCCAGGCAGGATTATTGCTAGGATGACAAGTAGGAAAAGGGAAAGTAGAAATGAGACCTAAATCTCGGCTATGAGCCAGAACCTAAAAGCACAAATAACTAATACTGCGACTCAGTGAGCAACTTTTGTTAGCCGTTCAAGAATCAGATACCTATGGCTAACAGCAAATCCATGAGCCAACTTTCAGCATAGTATACAACACAGAGCAGGCACCTGTTTTGCAACCGACACACGTATCTTACCACGTACCTCCTTCGACTGCCTTCGTGCATCCACGTGTATGTAGGATTGAGTCCTTCGGCAAATATTCGTTGGTGGCTAACGTGTTCGTTTCAGATGCAGCAAACAAGCTTTTTTTCGACCGCATTTATAAGCGGCAATTCATCTGTCCTTTCGAGTTAGTGATTGCTACATTTACTGCCTCACCTTGAACTTGGTATGGACAATGGTGCATTTAAGTCTCGTTTGAATGTGGTTTCAGTTAAAGAGGAAAAAAAGAGCGACACCTCGGTTTTCAATATGCTTAGACGATTAGCAAAAATTGAGTCTTCTACAAGCAAACAAAACACTAATTTTTGTAGTTTTCGGTAAGCTTATCATCCCTCCTTCAATTGGTTCCGGTGTCTATGCTCGTAACCTTGGTGGTCTCCAAAACAGCATGCATGATCAATTCACTAGTAGCGTAGGTGCTCGAAAGGTTAGCTTTTATTATGAAGCGTTATCCCACTATAACAAAATACTTTTCCCGTGCTTCCGAGATAGTTCAAAATTGACGTCCTTGGAGAAAATGCCTGCATTTGAATGCACTTGAAGCGACACCTTGTTGGCATAAATGTCGCAAGTCTTTTCATCGTTAAGTTCCAGTCCCTATCTTTCCCTAGAACTCATATCGGACCGCATCGGTCGTCAGTCCTTATGTTTACTTAATGCTCGTTCTTCTACTATTGCCAATATTTCTCTTCACAACAAGTTCATATGCTGCAATTTACTGTATCTCTCCCATCCTCCCCTTTCCCACACTTGGAGCATTCAGGTCTTCACCAATGGCAACTTTAAAAGAAGGAATCACAAGGGTCAGATGTCGAAGGCACCTCCATCTTTTTTGCCGCTTTAGGTCAACTACTGCCTTGGGGTGAGGTTGTGTGTGCGCTTGCACCTATTTGTGCCAATGAAAAGCTTGGCCCGCGGAGAACCTCCTTGATATGATCTTGATGGCAACCTGTTAGGTCTAGAGAAATGGCAGAAGGAAAACACGCCGATGACTTTGATTTAAAATTAGTAAAATTACCTTATCGCCCTGGTGATGCGATGCAGGATGCACAATCTTGCAGCATCCCATGCTCACAGTCAACACAAATATGCAATATGTCATCATTTTGTGCTGTAATTTGAAATCGTGCACAGCTTAGATTATCCAAATGAGATGAAGTGGTTCAAATTCTTATTTTCTCCTAAACATAATTAGGGAAAATGGAATTATTGGGTGTCTTGCGACTCCTTTCCCGTCAAACTTCTTCGAATTCGCGTAGTACCACCTTCATTACATCAGCTTCAAACTGTTTAATAGAGGCCAAAAAATCCTTTAAAAATAAAGTGAAATCTGGTAGTTGCGCAATTATTAGCAAGGCAAGTGAATCTTGATTTAGCTATTGAGGTTTAGCAATTAACTTGTTATTTCAAATTTTATTTTGGTTGCTTTGTAAATACAAGCTCCGTTGCAAGCATACCTGGGTACAAATTCAAGTAGCTCTGTGGGTAATGCTTTCCACTAAGGCAACCACTTTGCCCGGCTCTATAAGGCGAGCAGCAAAATACGTTTAAGTGTTGAAATAAATGCTGACGCAACTTCTCTGCAGGCAAGCAAATGGTATGGTGTAAAGTGGTGTTACTTGCTAACCCGTCTGAAAAATTGGATTTGATAAATCGTATCAGGGGATTTTTTGAAACAGGAGTGCACTCACTTAAATTGAAGCCCGTATAAACCACAAAAACGGGCATAAACAGCATCACATTTATGCCTGCAAACAAGCATTTTTGTGCTGTTAGGAGCGCCACTCTTGCGGAAATAGGCATTTACAATGAGATACTACCCTTAATTAGGCGAAAGAACGCTGAACACTTCTACACGCTTAATTAACTGGCATGGCTCTCAACATCACCAAATTACCATGGCAAGACGTGCAAAAGTCATTCCGCTGATCAATTTGAAGTCAACTGCTGATGGTGTTAAGTAAAGCATGAGACCCTTTCTACTATTAGCACAGCTTTCAAACGATAGCAGATAATACGCTTTTCTTATCAAATTCTGGAGAGATAACAGGTTTACTTCTTAAAATTCTTCATGAAGTTCAGATGAACACTCCCTTTACTGTTTGTTGGTCGCGGAGTGCTAACACAATCAGCCTTTTATGTTGATTCCGATCCCTAATAAAAGTCCTTTTTTCACGGCCATCAAGTTCCTCATAGATGTTGCCTGTTCCAATCAGCATCCACTGCAGGCATAATTTTACCAGAGGTGCCTCAATTCCAGAAGACAACAGTGTTAAAATAACAGTCAAGGATTTTCAGACTGCGGAAACTTGTACAACCTCTTTTGCTCAAATGGAAGCGCAGTTTATTTTAATAATTCATTAAAAAAGGGAAAAATTTGTTGGACACAATTATTGTTTTTGCTGACATCTGCTTTCATGGAATCGTTCTTTTATTGAACTTTGTCTAGAAATCTGCGCGGCATAACATGAGACACAGGTAACTTGCTAACATAGCCGTCTGATGCTTCTGCCGAAGTCACTGGAACTTTTAAGCTGCGTGCTCTACCCTCCAAATTTTGTCGCCAACCTGTTTGTTTTGCTACCATGTGCATTCATTAGAGAGATAAGAGGAAAAGCCGGAGACAGGCGATAGGGAGGAGAGACTGTTGCTTTATCTCTTGCAAAATTTTTTTTGAGTAATTGCAAAGGAATTCTATCTGTTTGTTGCCGGACATCCCCGCTTGCAGACCCGAACTGCATTAGCCATCTTTTTGCATAAAATACACAAGAATGCTTTCTACTTGACTTTTTAAGCAACACTTATACACACGCAACGAATGTCAGTAGAAAAGTAACTTTACCTTCAAACCTAAGTATTTTGACCGTCAATATCATAGAGAGTAAAATTGCAGCAGGTGAAGACCATACGCATGCCTTAAATGTGCAGTTTTTTACTATTATCATGAATGCTTTCTCCTCGGCGTGGCTTACAACATTTGCGTCAGAAAATAATCGTCTTCTACCATAGCAAAAGGAAGGAAGGCAGGAGACGTGATCGTCCTATAAGTAAGTGGCAAAATATAGGAAGATGATACGAGGTCGTGGGTGGGAGGTTGGTGGTAGCGGTTGTCGGGTCATGAAAGAGCACAGAGCCGAAAAATAGTGAAGAGGGTGCGGTGGGAATAGAGGGGAGCAATATGGTCGACGAGGATCCACCGGCCGGGAACCGCCAGTACGGCAGGTTAGTAATCAGTTACCAGACCACAGCGCTTTATTATAATGCTACACCCGTATAACGCCTCCACACTCCGTCGGAAATTGCAGCACTGCCTTCACTCGATCGATGTGTGTCCACGTGACTGCTGCTGGTAGCAGTGTGGTAAGCACAGCACGCAATGTGATGATGCTGAGGTAACCAAGCATAAGTATTGCTGTTATTATGACGGCGCCGCGACTACATGGCGCGGCGGTAGCGCGTCTGACTTCCGATCAAAAGGTTGCGTGCTCAAGTCACGTTGAGGTCAGCGTCTGCTTTCTTGTCGAGTCCTTGAAAGCCGACTAGAGCTTAAAGGAGCTGTGTCTCATACCCATTCTGGGAGGCGCCACATTACAAAACATCGAAAGCCAGNCGCAATGTGATGATGCTGAGGTAACCAAGCATAAGTATTGCTGTTATTATGACGGCGCCGCGACTACATGGCGCGGCGGTAGCGCGTCTGACTTCCGATCAAAAGGTTGCGTGCTCAAGTCACGTTGAGGTCAGCGTCTGCTTTCTTGTCGAGTCCTTGAAAGCCGACTAGAGCTTAAAGGAGCTGTGTCTCATACCCATTCTGGGAGGCGCTACATTACAAAACATCGAAAGCCAGTACAACACCTACTGACGCAGCGCTTTGTCTTGTTGGTAAGCACTGTCCAATCTGAATCGTATATGAGGCCTAAAAATGCACAAATCTGAAAATGCCTGCATTATAGATGTAAAGAGAACCTGAGATATTTGTAGTGCAGGTCCTTAGACCACCAATGTAATAGTTAAATCGCATATTTTGAGAAGTGTTTGTGTTGCAAAAGTTTTAATGGAACCAAAAGCAAGTTACGTTGCATCAATCAAGAGGCCTCAAATGTGATCCATCTTCTGCTTCGGTTGTCACATGTCCCTCCCTTAATTGTGATAGGCATTGAGGCAAAGGAAAATTACATCCCGAAAATTACAATAGACAGATTGATGTTCGTACGTGTTATGTGCTAATCCACGGTCTCCCAGTGCACGCTCCATTCTTACTTCCTTCCTCAGTTTAGATAGAGGTACCTAAATCGCACCAGGCACTTATAGCAAGTTCCTTGCACTTTTCGCTGCTGGCGTGGACGAGTTTAAATGGGATGGAGGCTAGAAATCTAAATTATTAATGCTTGCGGTAATTTCGAGGGAAAACTAAACGATTGCGATTCGTCTTGTCCCTGTCATCGGTCGTAGTAGGAAAACAAAGTGTACGGCCATGATCTGTGCTTAGAATTTTCTGAGATTTCTCCGTTCGTGCTTTGTTAGAGCAATACAGTGCCAAAGATCAAGTCGTTTTTGCTTATTTTGACCCTATGAAGGCTGTTTGTTATTGTGACATTCATATGCCTTAAAATCGTAAAGCTTATTCTGTTTTGTATAAAAGCAAGGCATATATAACGGTTTTAAAAGCCGAATGTACTTTGTGCGGGCAAATCTGAAAATGTTGTGATTTCCGATACATTTGTTGCCAGAAAATCCATCACATTATTCCGACTACTGGACGAAATGTGTCCCAATTCTAACAGTTTCGAAGTTATGCATGACTTCTAGCCCATCACTCGCCTCCTAGGCTCGCCTGCGCTACTCAGGAGGTTTGTACTCTTCATTCCCTCTACTCATTTGCTATGCCAACGCCTTTCCTATCCAAGAAAACATCCCTTTATCTCCCCCTGTTCTTCTTCCACTCTAGCAATTTAAGCAATTGGGATTGATGATACAATAAACAACTGCCGAGTTCTGCAAAGCCTGTTTTGTATCCTGAACCATACCTTCTTAAAAGACGGGATAGCATTCACTAAATACCATAAAATGCAAGTTGGTATATGATCACCGCCAAACGATCAGAGAGTGCGTCTTTGTACACTCGAGTTGTGTAAGCTCACAGGCTCTAGCTTGTCAGCTACCATTTGCCTGTGGCTCACCGCTTGGCCTTGCCATTACCTAACCGACACACGCGGATTTCGCATTGTGTTCATTTACCTTTTTGCGTTAAGCTGTAGATGGTCAATGTAGCTGTGTTAAGACCGATTAGAGCAGGGTGGAGGTAGATTGAAGGAATGCAAGTAGGCGCGGAGAGAATACAGAGAGGGATAAGATAGAAAAGCGAATGAAGTTGAGAGCTGCCTGTTTGCCTTTGGATCTGGTCAACCTTAACAACTACAGTTTGCTCTACTTCAAAATCCGACGCGGATGTCTACATACTTAGAGCATACTGATGCGATGTTGCTGTGGTGGTGACCAACTTTCAGTTAGCTATTGTATTTGGCATCGCAAAGGTGCGATTGGGACCTTAGTGGCGATTAGGAAGTAAAGATGAATCGGAGTAGTGAATGTCATGGCATGACAAACAAAAGTGGGTAGTATACAAAAAATGCGATTTCGTTGCTGCAAAAACATACTGTACACCCAATTATCAAGACTGTTTCACCGCTAATCCTAAAGGGATGTCTCGAGGCCACCGGCATCACACTACGATGCATTGCATCTCACCCCACAAAAAGGCTTACGTTGTTGGTAAAATTTATGCCCACGTCTTCTCTTAGTCTGTATTGTCTATACCACTTATTATTCTTGACATTGTTACTAGATTACCAAGAATTGAATTCAGGAGCTCAAAATCTCCTTAGAGAATTAGTCATAATAACATGAAAATAATACCATTTGACTGAATAAATGAGTTTCTGTGGGTCACATGCTATAAGTCAAATAATTAAGTGAGATTAATCTTCTCGTACCAAGCAGTCAGTGAAGATTACCTGTGATCTAGCATTGGTCTTTTAAACAACTGCTCAACTAAGATGTTGCTATTAGAAAATTTTAGTATCTTGCCTTTAATTCTGTACATAATCTCCAAGACGTGAACACTGCCCTCCGTCCCTTTCACTGCGTTGATTAAATAAACTAAACGCAATTGCCATCTAGCCTACACCAGTGGTATGATCGTGCCTCCGATTCACCACATACAAAGCAGCAACATGTTCACTTAACAGCAGCATGCGAAATTTTATTTGCATCGAATTTTTGGGGCCAAGTCAGTGTGTGGAAATCAGGCAGGCTAGAATTGCATCAGCTTACTTTAACCGATATTTTGTGCTGACTCAAACCTTGTGAAAGGGTGGTAGAGGATCCAGAAGAGGACATTGTGCTAGCAGACCAATGCAATTCGTGGTTAATACTGCATTTATAAGCAATCGCGCACCTTCCACATGAACGCATATTTTAGAGCAAATTAGTGCAGTTTTTCTTTCTTCACCTGGATCGTAGATGCCACCCTTAGTTCAACCAGCCGAGCAACTACGTAGAAGCGCATTGTGCTACAACGCGCCTTGATAAGTCATGTGAGCAGCTGCGCGTTGTGAGCTGCTATGACCACTCATAACACAGGCTTGCATGATAAAACTGGCAGCATATCCTAAGGAGGAATCGAAACACTCCTAAGGTTCTGCACAGCGTCTCCTCTCAGGCAGATTTTAGTCTGGTTCCACATGCCTCTTTCACCCATACAACACAATTATACATGCCTCTTTCACCCATACAACACAATTAGCATGAACTTCATAAAGTCGCTTTATTTTATTGATGAAAAGGCCTTCTTGCCCTAATGTACTGAAAAACTTGGACCTGAGTTTGCATTAACAGCAAATTAGCGTAAAGTGGGAATCTGGTGATTTTGTATAAATATATGGACTGTCCTCAGCACCGGGCGTTTTAGTAACTCGTGCGTCACATTTGAATTGCTCTTTGCACTTTGTGTGCAGTCGAGCAGTGAAAGATTTTAGATGAGTGTCATTTAATTTGTATTATCTTGTGATTTCTTAATCCGTACTTATCAATAGTGCGGTTGTTTGATGGATCAAATCATGATTTGTATTCAGTATGCTAGAGGTACTTAGTTTGGAATAATTGTGGCACTAGATATTGGGTAAGAAGAAGTGGCTGTGATAAAAACAGAAATCAAACTGAAGTGGGGCTCAGTGGTCTAGGGGTATGATTCGCGCTTTGGGTGCGCGAGGTCCCGGGTTCGAATCCCGGCTGAGCCCGTAAGCGCCATTCTTGCTGACCATATGGGTTTTTAAGACTTTTGTCTGTTAACCACTGCATTACCAGTTTTAATCACCTTTACTTCCACCTTCATCCATTCTTCCTTCCTCCCCCTCTGTCCGCTTCACACACCCAATCACCCTTCTCTAATCTATTTTCGTTTCGACTCAACTCCGTCTTAAATCAGCTGAATTGGCTGTCCGCTATATCAACAAGAGCACGTAATTGGACATTATGCGAGCTCGCTCATGTGCAGTGGTTAGTGCCTTGGCCAACTAAATCACTAGAGTGGGCGAAAAATCGCAAATTTCTTACGACTCACTTCCTGCTGACCAGGCGCACTGGTACAGCACCGCACACATAGGCTTCTGGCCGCGGAACACCGACCAACGATCCCACACGGGGCACATCGATTGAAGATGGCAAAAATGGAACCCGGAGACTCTCGCACGCAAAGCAGGAGCTACTAAATGAAATGAACGTCAGATTTGTCTTATCGTCCTTGTATCAATCCACTGTAGCAATGGCTTCGTGCTTAGAAATATTGCCTGTGCAGGTTTGGAAGAGCCATGACCAATAGTTCGCTGCTCTGTTTGAAGACGAGCATCATTTCAAAGTCAAATCACACTTTTGCTTCGTTAGACATCAGAAACATGCATCAGGTATTTACAAACGTGTTTTTATAATTGTAGCCATAACACTTAGGAACGAAATTCCGATGATTCTTGAAAAAGTTGGTAACATAACACTATGAAGCATTTTTACTAAGGGAACATAGCGCCTTCCTGTGCTGAAGAGTACTTTGTCTACACGAAATCATGCACGTCAAGACGTTCGGGAACAAGAACATAATAACGATTCAACCCATAGAATACGTTGAGCAAGTGCAGCCTTTGATTATTTCGACTACAAGTAAACGCCCACTTCTGCTGCTAAAATATATGAGCATATTCATCAAAATTTCCTGTTCGAAATGCTTGGCAAGTATGGTTCAATTCGCCTTCAGTGAACAGTTACATGGTTGATTGTCGATTCGCATCAACCTTTAAGCCACAAAGTGATCCACTGCTCTCAGCTGACACTATCGCCTTGCTCTGCTGCATCCTTGAAACGCCGAAAAAATGCCATTGTCTTAATATCGGGTGGAGAATCGAGTAACATTGTCAAACTAAGACAAAATCCACGTAAAATTCGCATGTGTTCTTTACCAATCACTTAAACATTGTCATTGGATAAATCACTAAGTTGCATTTGACAGGAGAAAAGTTGGCTGATGATGCGTGTGTGCACGTACGCATATGAGGTCATCTCCTTGCCTGTCCTTCCTCGTGATTACCGATGCGGGTGGAAGTCAGCATTAGCTGAACAGGAAGGAAGGTAACATTTTAAACTATTAATCTAGTTGATGCTAACCAAGTCGCAAATTGTTGCAAGCCATAGTTTTAGATGTTGGCGTCTAAGCGACTTACAATTTATTTCTTACGAGTCTGGTCACATTATCATCAATGCAATGATTGTTAAATGTACCAATTTCATCATTGCACACGCTATGCTGATCTATAATGGCATGCACAATTTGACTTACATGTAACTTCATAAGCTTCAAAGCCTATTTCTAACCATCATTTTAAATCCAAGAATGCAACATACTTACTTGAATTGATCAAAAACATCGTTTAAGTGGCCTTTATTATGATTCCTGAAATTCTCATGCATACCTGACAAAGTCATGCCTCCGAATATTTGGGTGGCATTAAATAAAGCAAGCAGGTAAACCCCATGAAGATGGTGGGACTCATTAACCTTACAAAACCAGAAATACCGAAGGGTTTTTGGGAGTTTTGTGATCCTCATCCACTAATGCTTCCTAATCACCATAGCCAGGTGGTTCCGAGCAGGAATCACGTGCATTGAAATTATTT